>JAHZNE010003207.1:0-14643 GCA_027744055.1 Callyntrura sp. NNG-2020
TATTAGTTATGTGCTCCTAATAAACATCAAGAGTTCCTATAACATTAATGTTTTGGCATCGCCAACTACGTATTAGAATTTGAATCACAGTGTAACTTGAAGCTAGTTAAATTATCCAAACTTTCCTGTTAGTGTCAGTACCGAACGACACGTTCCTCGAACGACCCCCATGACAAATCGAAATTGCGTTATTTTCCTCACCACTAAAGTCTTTCCAAAGCATATCAAAATCAACTGACAACTCTTCCTAAACTTTGCCATTTCTTTTGTCCTTCTTATATTGCCCCACTCTGCCTTTTTCCATGACTCTAGAACTTTTTCGCCTCTAATGCACAAGTATTTCCCAAAGAAAAGTACCACCACCCAAAACTCTATTTGGAATATGCTCAGCGCCAAAATGGAGCATTTAGCCACCGTGTTCAACTCACTTCCATGACGTATCAGTACTGCCATCCCATAGATGGGTATAATCATCAAGGCGGAGTGCAAGAACATTGTTAGTGGGCCGTATATGTTCATTATGTGCGCATGTAGTAATTGAAAACATCGGTAGACATGCATCAAATTTTCAGGCTTTCTTAGATTATCAGATGCAATGTATTTTACTTTGCCCTGGTCTATTCTGAGCTCTTTTGCAAACGTCACGCTGATGTAAAATAAATAAGTAATTGTAATCGTTGCATTAAGCGACATATTAAAGAAAAGAGTACTCATTAGGTACACATGATACGCCGTTATAATTAAACCCCAGGGAAAATAGCTGTAATTAAGTGCTGGAAATAAGCTGCCTAAGAATGGTACCCCGCGTGGATTATAGGCACAATAGAACGCAAAAGAAGTAAATGCTATGGACATTAATCCGAAGGTTGCCAAGACCAAAGAATCCAGTATTCTGTTCAACTTTGCCGTATTTCGGTCAAATCCGGGAAAATATTTTCCTGTTAACATGCAATAGCATTTGTATAAAGGAACTCATGTATGCATATTTTGGAAGTTCATATCATTACCTTGCAAATAATCCAGCAATTGCGTAAATGAGTTTATCATGCCACATATTGAAGCGTTCTGCCAACAAAACATGCCATCAGCAACCGCGGCGGTAATACCAACTCCTAAGTAGAGTAGCGCAAGTTGAAACTGGTTCGCATCTTTGGCAATGTTGAATTTAATGACGGTGCACAGCGCTTTAAATTACCAATACCAAACCAGTATGTAGTTCCTTCTACAGCGAAAAATTGCTTTGTTGTCTGTTATGCTGTAAAACCGTTTGGTTTTAGGATCAAATGCTATCAGAAAGGAGCCATATGTCATGCCATGGTGGCATATAAATTCTACAAGTTTCCAGAAGCGATCACTGAACATTTTTATTGTTTAAACCGTCTAAGCTTGTGTGAGATATGAATCGAAGTAAAATAAAAACTGGAGTGACGGCAAACGGTTGAAGCATATAATCATATGGAATTTGAGAGACATGGAGATAAAAAAATAGAGGTAACGTATTGTAATACATAAAGTGATTATCGTTAATATTTTCTGCATATTTTAAAAGGTCTACATGAGCTTGTGGAAAATGATTTGCATTTCAGATGGCATGAAAAGTACTGTTGAGGTACTAGAACAGTTGGCAGGATACGAGACTACCTGTTCTGTACAAATGTGGTACTAACATTCAGTAAAAGCGAAGTACTACAAATTTTTGTTTTAAGTCAATAAATGTGGGAGTTCTTTGTTGTAGATTTGCCATTTAAGGTGAAATGTTTTCTTTCCTGGCACGTGGAGTTATACGTCAATATTGGCTTAATGTACTCCTTACTACTTACTGCGGGAATCAGGTATCATACTATATTTGATTTTACGTACTAATTGCATGAAAATGTCTATACTTGGACAAGAAACATATGAACAAATACGAAACCGAAAATCCATTTTCTACCTGAAAATGATTTTATATTCTCAAAGTTTAAAACCCTCAGTATTTAGTAAGTGCATGTGTATGTATTACCGAAATGTAAGGTATTAGTAAATAAACCATGATAAGTTGTAGTTTAACATTTTAATTAAAACGACATTTATTTCAGCACATGGAGAAAGTTTTGCCGCCCATATTAGATTTGTGGAACTTTTACTGGGAAATTAGGTACCGTAGTACATTTGGCATTACGTGTTATTTGTATTAATTTGTCATACCTGTGTGTGTCAGACATATTTCCGAGAACAAATTTATTCAACGGCATAAATGATTCCATAATTGGGTGTGCAGGTGGGTAATACTAGGTGTGGATTTAACAGTATCTGTCGAGTTCTCTCTCTGCACTCAATTTATTTGATGATCTGGTAGTATATAGTACCGTCATAGGATATGATAATGTTTATTTCATAAGAAATGTAGCAGGATTTAATTCAAATGAATAACAATGCTGTATCATAATAGTTTTAAAATTAAAATTTATTCAAGTCATGCAAAACATGCGGCAACGTTGCGTGGTTTTATTTAACATGCACTTTTTGCCATAATATAAAAAATTTCGCAGCGACAACATTTTTCAAAAAAATTAATACAATGTTTTTAGAATATAAGTTACTGTTATTTATGTGCGCTGAAAGGACATTTGATTAAAATTGTTACTTTCAATTAATGCAAAAGCTAGAGGTATTACCTCAATAACTGAAAGAAATAATACAGATGCATTATTTGTGTATCAATAGTTCTATGGTAACTATGCCTTTGCGCAATTACGAAAACAGCCGCTTCTCGAAGTACAATATTACAAAACTGTGCATATCCGTTACAATTTAATCTTTAATATTGATATTATATATGTTTTAGATAACACTGCAATTTCCACATTTCGGAGTCTTTAGTAAACGACATATGAATTCAATGTATATTCTAGTTTTGGGTAGTTTATCAATACTAGATTTTCTATGGCATTTAATATATGACATATAAGGAAAAAATTATCCTGTCTAGGAAGACTACATTGAATCATAATACTGGCATTAAAAATTTATTAGCTTTCGATCCAAAACTAGTTATAAGTTGCACGTGTTATTGAATAACTGTAAATTGACTTTTAAACGAAAATGTGAGTATGTTAGCAACATTTTCAAAATCACAGACGAATCTCAATTAATATTTTATCTTAAACTAAAAACCCTACATAACATTTTCTATGGAAAAACAATGTTTAAAAATAAATGACGACAGAAAATCTTTAGACAGTTGTCCCAACGACAAAATTCCCACCGACGTCCCATCATACTACACAAATCACGTTTTCTGTCATGTTCAAGCAGTCTTAATTTTATGACATTTGAGACACCGTTTAGTTTTAGACACTAGTTTTATCTTTACTGCTTTCCTTAGTAGGAACTCTATTAATTGTAGCTACTAGGTGATGATGCACTGGCATCTACCACATGTGCTGCATAACGATCTCTCAATAGCTGAACTATCTGAGACCGAGTTGCATTTCAATCTATGTAAAGTGTAACATTTGCCACTTGCCATACCTTTATCCATGTTTAGTATGGTTTTCCTTTATACTTTAAATTACCAATGGACAACTCTAAGCCTTGAAATACAAAAATCGTTTTCAAGGCTTCCATAAAAATGTAATTATGTAAACCAACATACAGAGAATTTTTTAAATGAAAAAATTGGAAGGAAGTTAGTATCCAGTCAAATGCTAGTAAAATGGATAAAAATAAAGGTAGAACATAGAAATACAGTAAAAGTAAAAATTTATTCATTCCATAAAAATTCTACCACTTTTAGAATTTTAAGAAATATATCCGAGTTTCATGAAATATAAAATGTATACATGCAAAACCGGTTAATATTTATTTTGTATAATGTGCCCATAGGTGTTCGAAATAAAGTCCAATTGTAAACTTTCGTACCGCCGGATTGCCTGTCAGCAAGAATACTATCATCAGGATTTCCATAAAAAAAATGTCGTCAGTTATACCACTTCCCGTTTAATTTATGTAGATTTTATATTCTATTACTCTTGCTACATAATTTATTTATAGTTTGAGCTAGCGAATCCGGAAATCAAAAAAGCAATTAAAAGATTTATAATTTAATTTGGTAAATGTCAAATTCTGAACTTTTTGTCTTATTACATATTTTTGCATGCATACATACATGGTACATAACGAAACTCTCCGTCAAAACTACGATGAATATATCTCATACTTTCCTAATGTTAGAGAATGCTCCAATTATCTGAATTTAAGTTGTGTATGACTCTAAATGTACAGTATTGAATTTATACTTTTTCCAAAAAGAATAAGAGTGAAAATATGTAAATGCCACCAAAAAACAATTTAGATTTTGGTCATATGTCAAGCAGCTCGACAGAAAGGTTTTAAAAATGAAGAAAAACTCCGTGGGATCTTGTACATTTTCAATTAGAAAGTTGACGTACATCGTCTAATATACTGTAGTTATTGTAAATTACCTCTTCATGAAATATATGCATAGAAATGTTAAATCTCGACTCTTAAGAAAAAGCACAAGATTAGTAGAGAAACTATCTACGTTTTCAAGAGTAGAGTTTAGAAATAAAAACTTTTAAACTTTTCCTTTTAATGATGACACATCCTCTCCTTCAACGAATAGTAGCATCCTTCCTTCCAACAAATGTTGACAGTATTCAGTCGGTAGCTGCTCTCGACTTTCATAGCAAAATTTTTAAGTATTTTCACCCAACAGTTGTAGAATGGTCGTCTACTGACCAACAATTTGTCACCAGCGGTGAACAAAACAAAAGATACTGGTTTTGGTACTTTAACGTGTTTATACTTGTATCCATTGTCACATTTGGATCTGGTCTTGACGTCATGATGCATAGGCAACGTGCAGACATAATTGTGTTTGTGTTTTCGGTTGCCAGCTCGTCAATGGATTTACTTTTTGTTTGCTTATCCGTCGTCGTAATATTAACTGTACATGAAATTGTATCCACATTCAATAAATTGACTCGACTTGAAGTTAACCTGGGCAAGTTAAAGACACTGTATGAATTGGTCCTACAAAATATTTAATAAATATTGGACTTCTTCTCATATTTATTTTTGCATCTTATTTTATTCCTACAGCAAATCGGTCACGCATCATACAACAGCGTAATGTTCACAATCCGAACTATATTTGGTATATTCTATCTTATTTTCTAAAAGCATTGGAGATATATCTTGCAGTATTGCCAGTACCTTTTGTTGCAGCGGTCACATTCTTTCAAGTGGACCCATATTTATTCACTTTATGTAGAATATTTCCAGGTTTCTCTCATGATACCTACCCTATACTGTATTTGATTTTTTGTGCCGCTCGATTGATTGTTTTGTCCTTGTGTACCTTTGAAATTTGCCGACTTTTTGCTCTTCTAACTCCTCTCTTCTTTCTTTTTCACGAGCTACAAAACAAAATTTTTCAAATTCTAGCTAAAATGCCTACAATGATACAATATGACAGTGAGTTTCTAAACTACTATGTCGCATTGTCCATTACCTACAACACATTGAACTTAGCAGTTGCTATGTTTAATCTGGCAGGAATAGCTAGCGGTGGCGCAACCTTGGTGTTAAGTAATGTAGGAACAATAAAAGCAATCGATGTTTTACCTCTTCAATTGTATTGGATAATACCAACTGTATCTGCTGCGTTTACGTTCATATTGTTAATCTGCTTACATTTTCTTGCAAGCTTTTCGACAAAAAGTCAGGCTATTCTAAGACAAAGAAAAACGACACATGCAATAGCTGCAGTACGTCGAACTAGTAATAGATTTGAGGACAAAATAATATCACGAAGATATGCTGCTATGAGACCATTAGCACTATGGTTTGGGCCATATTTTCCTATGGAGTCGGGTATAGAGCTAACAGTAATGTATTGGGTGGTTGTCAAAACTGCGGATGGAGTATTACTTCTGAAATAATGATGCAAAAGTGAAGCCTACAAAAGAGGAGTTGATTTATGTAATTAGATGTAATAAGCGAATAAATTAAAAAATATTGAGTGCGTGTAAATATAAAAAGCGCGAAATTTTTATTGATTAATTTTTTGTTTCTGCTTTATATTCATTAAATCTATATTATTTTTAAATGATTACGGCAATGCGTCCTGTTTCCCCATTATGTAATACAGCATACCAAATCATGGGCATCGGGAAGAGGAGAATGGTGTTTTGTATTTTTTTCATGTGAACTAAAATAATAATCTGCATCAATGCAACAATAAGAATGGATATTGTTAGTACGGCATTAAGCGATTATTATATTTGAAGTCGTCACTTCAAATTAGCGGGAAGATCGCACTGGCATATATGCCTCAACAAGTCCAAATAATATTATGTACTTGTACGTAAACCCCAAAATGGTGTCTAAGATGGTGGTATTAATGCTAATAGAGAGCCATGGAGCAAATTCAATTTATATACCACATAAAAAACTATTTGCATTTTCTCTCTCAAACGTCAAGAGCACCGTTAGCTTTCCTTAGAAAAAAGCATTATCATTTTTTCGTTTACGTGTCTGCCTGCGATATCTTTTGGATTTTCTGTACAGTATGCAGACACCAGAAACAATGTAACCAGTAAAACTTGTTTACAGTTGCATTTGTATTAGTACTTCTTTCACTAGTAAGCTCTGTCCTGAAGCTAAATCACATTTCCAAGCTCTTGTACCTGTCGACGTAATACTGTTCTTATCGACGTAATACTGTACTTATCGACGTAATACTGTACTTATCTACGTAATACTGTACTTATCGACGTAATATAGTACTGTACTTATTGACGTAATACTGTACTTATCGACGTAATACTGTACTTATCGACGTAATACTGTACTTATCAACGTAATACTGTACTTATCGACGTAATACTGTACTTATCAACGTAATACTGTACTTATCGACGTCATACTGTACTTATCAACGTAATACTGTACTTATTGACGTAATACTGTACTTATCGACCTAATACTGTACTTATCGACGTAATACTGTACTTATCGTCGTAATATTGTACTTATCGACGTAATACTGTACTTATCGTCGTAATACTGTACTTATCTACGTAATACTGTACTTATCGACGTAATACTGTACTTATCCACGTAATACTGTACTTATCGACGTAATACTGTACTTATCGACGTAATACTGTACTTATCGACGTAATACTGTATTTATCGACGTAGTACTGGTCTTATCGACGTAATACTGTACTTATCGACGTAGTACTATACTTATTGACGCAGTACAGTGTTAATCGACGTAGTATGTGACTTATTGACGTAGTACTGTAATTATTAACTTGCTATTGTATATACCAATTTAATATTGTACTTGTATGGGTTTTTTCAAACAGGTCAAAATTGTTATGCAATCGATCATAGTTGACATAGTATGCAGGAATTTTTTTCTTTGTATCACTACATTCTGTGTATAGATATTTTCATGTCCATAATTAAACCTAGTCTTTTGGCGGACTAAGAAATTTATGATTAATTGCACTAGCAACGTTGGTCGATTCTACATTACTCTATCTTATCCATAGGAAGTAACCTGATATCCTGAAAAATAAAATATTCACTGGATTTTTAAAGGGCATCTTTTAAAGCAGTACATTACTGTGCAACGAACGGCAACTTTAATATTGGAACCGAACAGATTTAATATTAGATGTCAGCGTTATTAAATACATTGTATTTTAATACAACTAGGGCGAACACTACCAAACGTAAAATTACCAACAAAAATCAATTTAGATTTTTGATAGATACACAAATGCCAAAGTAAAAGGTATTCAATTTTCAAATACACGAAAGAACCATCTACCTAATGTAATAGAACTTTACGTCGATCTTTAATTTTGATTAATGTTTTTTTTACAATTTACCGCTTTATTACACAGATTATATACATTAAAATACTTAGAATTTATACCGAGAAAACCGAAGGTGAAATTTCTGTTAGGCATCAACTTCTTCAAACATAAAGTTCAAAATATGTTAGTATTAATATCATACCTCTTCCTGAATGTTTTTGCAGCTTTTTAAATTGACTTTTAGAATATAAAGTACAGGTCACTTTCACTACAACAGGCTTACATACAGAAACCATTGTCAACTCTTTTAAGTTAGCCCTTTTAAAGATGGTGCCTCCACTGCTTCAACGAAAATTAGGGCGCTTCCATCAGCCTAGTATCGATAGCATTCGGTCCGTGGCTGCCCTAGATCTTCATAGCAAATTTTTTAAATATTTCCACCCCATAGTTTTAGAATGGTCGCCTACTCACCAACGGTTTTTCACCAGCGGTGCACGAAACAAAAGATACTGGATTTGGTACTTTAATTTGTCTATACTTGTATCCATTGTTACATTTGGTTCATGTCTTGACGTCATTATGCATAGGAAACTTGCCGGAGCTATTGTTTTTGTGTTATCAGTTGCCAGCTTGTCAATGTGTTTACTTTTTGTTTGCTTATCCGTCGTCATAATGTTAACTGTACATGAAATTATATCCACGATCAATAAATTGACTCAACTTCAAGTTCATCTTGGTAAGTACCTCAAATGAGAGTTTCGTAGATGCAGTTGCATAGAAAACATTCATAATAAGCTTACTAACATTTATCTCTAATTGCATGTCTTTACACTTTTGTAGTACAACGATCTCGCATTTTAAACCAGCGAACCAGCATTCACCCTCCGACATATGTCTGGTATATTCTATCATATTTTCTGAAAGCGTTGGAAATATATCTTGCCATAATGCCAGCGCCCTTCGTTGGAATGGTTATTTTCTTTCAAATAGACCCGTATTTATGTATCCTGCATAGAATGATTCCACAATGCTTTGGTAGTGGTAATACCTTTTTCACCTGGATTATATGCTGTGCCCGCATTGTTGTTGGTCTGGTCTGTACCTTTGAAGTTTGCCGATTCTTTGCCCTTCTTGGCCCCCAGTTCCTCTTGTTTCACGAGTTACACTATAAAATTTTTCACGTTCTAGCTGAAATTCCTACAACATTACAATACGATGGAGAGTTTCTAAACTACTATGTCGCTTTATCCATTATTTGCAAGACAATCGAATTGGCAGTAGCTTTAATAAACCTAGTTGGAACAGCAAGCGGTAGCGCCATAATTGTATTAAGTAATGTGGGAGCCATAAAAACGATCAACGCTTTACCTTTACAGTTATATTGGTTAATACCCACTGCCTCGGCGTTGTTCACGTTGATGTTGCTGGTCTGTTTACACTTTCTGGCCACCTTTTCTGACAAAAGCCAAGCAATCCTAAGACAAAGAAAAATAAAACATGCCATAGCAGCAGTCCATCGAACTAGGAATAGATTTCAAGACAAAATAATATCACGAAGATATGCTGCTATGAGATCATTAGCACTATGGTTTGGACCTTATTTTCCGATGGAGCGAGGGATAGAGTTGACGGTGCTGTATTGGGTAGTTGTCAGAACTGCGGATGGGGTGTTACTTTTGAAATGATCGTGTTGAATTGTAAAATGTGATACAAAAGATTACCGATGTACCTAGTCATAACAAATATGGAAATCAAAAATGCTGTTCCTGATTCTATGGGGTCTTCACTAGATATACATTGTATTGTATTAGTTGCAACCTTTTCTCTCTCTTTCCCTCTCTCTAATATTAGCTCTTTTTAAAATTGTAAAAGTTAACTAGTTTTGGAAGATATTTTCATAAAAGTGTCGTCATCAAAGAGGAACAGTTTAATATTAAGGTTTAAACTCATCCTTTAAGGTTTTTGTCTCCATCCAAAAATCAAATTTTAAATTTTTACAATATTAATTTAACACAAAATTAAATAGCTGACTACAGGAGATGAGTGTAATATTATAATTTATGTTACTAAAAATCATTTTGATTGTGCTCGAAAAATATCCAATACAATGACGGAAAGAGTAAAAAATAATACAATGATCCTTAAAAATTGCCTACTTCGAATTTTTATTTTATTTTTAATTTCGTTATAATAATATTGGATTTTTTGCTGGCGCAATCAATAATTGTAATAAGCACATTACAAATAAATATTATTTGTTGGTAGGAAAACTTCTTTATGTAGACTTCAAGTAAAAAAGAGGTAAATGCGGTTTAGCTTGTACGTCTGCAAAGAAAATGGTGTTGGACGTTCTTTATATGTAACTGCGGAGAGTATATATGAGTTTTAATATTTTATAAGACACCATATGTATTTTTAACCATTCATCTATATATAATTTATGTATGTATGAATTCTGAGGAGCCTACGCTAAAAGATACCGGCGTAGAGCTGTGTAGAGTCCAGTATATTTAATTTGTTAGTTAATACATTAAGAGATGTGATATGCACGTAATTGATTGAAGCTATTAACTCATGCTTCTGCTACAGAACATACGCGTTTTTCATGCTTACACATCATGCACATGAAAAATTAATTGTAAAAGTTATACAAATGTATTAAGTTATAATGAATAAACAAGAACACCTATGTATCTAACTTATTACGTTACAAAAAGCGTCTAACAATTCTCATTATTATGGCGACTTACAAAACTGTATGAAGCTACAAGATCATGAGATTTCACCCATGGCAATGCTTGATGTTATTTAAAAACTAAAGTTGTAAGTGCAAAATAAGTTTTGTCTAAAATTGTTTAATAAAGTATTAACTAATCCTTGACTTTTTAATAATTCATTGGTAAGTAGTGTATTAGTAGTAAGTCACGTCTCAACCCGAAATCGGTCAGGGACTAGGGAACTTGGGTAGCGTGTGTAATATATGTGTATATATTGAATGTGGGATGCTCAATAAATGAGTGAGAGGTCAAGCAAGTGACCGACAAGTTAGACGTGAGTGTGAGGCTAACGTTTATTCCTAACAGTGGTGCTACTATCGTAGCATCATTATCATCATCATCATGTCATATATGACTCATAAGCATACTTACACAATTATAGCTATATCTACGCTATATATGTATGGCTCATTACTAGCAGTATTCACAAATGTGGTATACATAACAATAGATATTCTGCTTCTCATTCTCGATTTTGCCATGGTTTAAAACACTTCCGTGATTATAACAAACTCTTTTATTTGCATACTGAAACAAATGCCGTGTAAATTCAGTAGCTCCAGAATTTGAGGTACCATTGTTATACGGCAAATATTGTATGGATATTTTACATGTTCCGGGTTTATGTAAATTCCGTTGTAATATTTTTCGAATTTCGTAAATAGAAGTCGCCATAAACATATTTTTACAAAATCAAATGTCAGCTGCTCCTTGTGTAAAATCGTGTAGCGGATATGTCAACCTAATAAAACAACTTATCAGTTTTTGTTACTAATGGCAAACACTCCCTATTACGGCTACTCGTGAGGGATATTTATATTTTAATGTAGACATACCGTATTATCTAATAAGGCCACCATAGGATTTGGACACACCAAATTATTAAGAGACATGTAGGCGGAAAAAATAAATGTTCTGGGTAACCCATTATTACCCAAGTTTTATCGGAACCAGATGATCCACGCGGCTGTGTTTGTATAGCATTATAATGTATGCTCAAATTGGGTTTCGTTTGGTGCTTTTTATACATTGTTTGATTATATATGAACGTACATGTATCACTATGATAACCCAAATTTTTGCATTGAAAATACTATAACCATTTCTACCCATACAATCAATTATAAACTAACCCACGGGTTTTTAGCCAGAAACACGTGGGTAATGCCATTCTGTTAGGAATATATTCATATATAATTTAACATTAAGGATTAAATAGTATTTAAAAACGAATAACTGTACCTGAAAACCAACAGAATGAAAGTTGTGTATTTTCTGCCGCAAGCTGCAATACAGAAGTTTGAGTCATTGAATTCACATTTGTAAATTAAATAAGAAACTCCATTACTGGTAAATGTAAAGCCAGCTAATTCACAAAAGCTTTTACAAAATTGTATTTAATAAAAGTTTGATGTGACGATAAATATTTCAGTAGGATTATTAAGTAAAATACACTGTTGTAAACGTTGTAGAGGGGATGCACTATTATTCTTATTGGATGCAAAATGTTGATCATACTGTTCAGGTATTAAATGAACTTCAGCCATTATAGGTCACATAGGCTAACTACAGTTGATCAAACTTTATTAAACTTCAAATTGATGTAAAAAGTATCTGCATACCAAATTTCACCTCCGCTGACTTCACTCAAAATTTTACCCCTCCCCTCTCTTGAAGGTCACACGGGTCAATAAATCCAAGTCAAACTTTGTAGAACTTTATTGTAGCACCTGAAGAACCAGTGTACCAAATTTCAGCTCAATTGGATGTGTTTTAAATTGTTAACTTTTTCCTGATTCCCTTGCGGGGGTTGACCATAAGTTCTTGTTTTCGAACTTGTCAGAGTTATTTGCCTTATCTGTCGTCCGATGACTGCATAATTTTAAAACTCGTTGTCGATTTCGAGGTATTTTGATGACGGACGGCCGGGTAAACGGGATTAATGACCTTAATAATATGCTAGTATTTCATGGCTACTTACTTCATTACTTTATACAAATGAAAATCAATTATAACATATCAGTTGTAACATTTTGCGAATTTTGCATTACATCGCGTTCTTGTTCCACCAGTCGTTTCTCGCATTAGAATCACCCCAAAAATGGGGCACAACATTAGGCCAACTGCAAGGCGTAAAACCTCTGTTTGGACATCTGTTGTCATATTTTGTACAAAACACCTACATCTACAGACTGACATTTTGATTCACAGCATTCCTGCTTTCAATCTATTCAACCATTTATTCCTATTGTTTCCCAAGATAGTAATAAAATGGTGTCCTGAAGAAAAAACTTATTCTGCTGCTGAAAACCGGCTTCATTGTAAATACTGGATGTGGTATTTCAATGTTTTCGTAATTTCTGGAATTGTTGGATTTGGCTCTTGCGTAGATGTTCTAATACATTATAATGAGTCATCTAGTGGTTTTGTGGTACTTTCCGCGGGCTTCGCTGCCATGTCGTCGCTTCTCTGGAGTACCGCAGGAATAATGATATGGGATCTGGAAGACTACACCTTTGGATTTAACAGTCTCATCCATCTCAGAACACGTCTTGGTACCTCCAATTATAATATCCATTGCAATATATTATTTGTAGCAATAAATAATTCATGAAATCCTTTTTTTATCCACAGCCTACCTCACACGATGCTTACCCGACCGTCCTATTTATTCCAGCTCATTTTGGATTCGGCTAGGATTACTTCTAAAACTGACTGTGATTGTGTTTTTTCTCATACCCTTTGCGCTTTCTCCGCCAGTACTTTACACTAGCATGGATCCGTTCAGCTATACGGTCCCCAAATATATTTCTAGTCGATTCGAACATTTTGGAATATCGCGGTCTTGGCTCATGTTCATTTTGCGTGCATATTTTTCCAGTGTCTGCGTATTTACGACCTGCCACTTTTTCGCTATTTTATTTCCTCTGGTAGCGATTTACTGCGAATTACAATTGAAGTGTGTTCAAGATATTTCCCGCTTTCTCTATGGCAGACATGGCGACTTTCGGTTTTTTAAATATTTCAAGGCTCTTCACATTGCCCACCAGATTAATGATCGTTGTGTGCGGCAATTTGTGAGCGTGTTTGTAGGAAACGGTTCCTTGATTTTTACTTTGTGTAACATTGGCTCTTTTATGGCATATTCTGTTATGCCAATAGAAGTGTACTGGTTGCTACCAACGGTGTCATTTATATGCACATTTTTCTTTGTGTTCGTTTTGCCTTTCACTGTGGACACGTTTGTCAAAAGTTCCGATCTAATTACAGTGAGGGCAAAGAAGCGACTGTTAGAGTCCGTGTGGCTACTGAAAGATTTTGAAAAGTCAAAACAAGAAAAAATTGCTAGACGACAATATGCGTCTATAAAACCGTTGGCATGTAGTTGTGGGTCATTTTATTTAATGGAACAGGGTGCAGAAGCCACCACACTTTACTGGGTACTTATCAGAACGGCTGACGGAGTACTTCTTTTGAACAATCAGTGAATACTTCACGTGAAAATTATAGGTGATTACAGCTGAAATATATGTAGATATTTATGTAACATAAAGTCACCAGAATACATGGTTGAATAGTTTATTACATTCAAAATATGTAACTATATATGTGGTTATGCATCCAATTACACTTTTATATTCACGTTCATTGAAAATATTTGTTTTATGTAGTTGTCATTATGAATAAATGTTTATAATTCACAGGTGTGCCTTCTGCTAATGTTCTTATTTCTTAATTCTTAAAATAATTTACTGCTCATATAATTGTAATTCTTTATTGTCACAGTAAGTTTCCTTTCCTTTAAACATCTTTGAATTTGAACAGATGTGGCAAGTCATTATTTCATATGCAATATAAATGCATCAATCAATCAATCATGCATTTATATTGCATATGAAATAATGGATTATATAGAAGTAACCGCCTGAGAATATACCGCCCCAATTTAAGCCTTTAAATTGTGTGCGTAAGGCGCCCGAAAAATTGTATTTAAATGGATCACCTTCATCCTGAAGCTGTGCGTT
>JAHZNE010003208.1:0-11812 GCA_027744055.1 Callyntrura sp. NNG-2020
TTAATTTCGTATTTAATATTGATCGGGTTTTTGAGAACCAAATCCAGAGGTGCCATTGCATTGTTGGTGTCTAACTTTTATTTTCATTAAATGCTTAAACACAACAAATAAGCATGAAACAAAATAATACCAACGTATCATTTCGTATTCTATGAGCATAAAGCTTACAATACCACCATCGGCATATTTCGTTTTGAATGCTCGTTGTTTGATACGGGACAACTTGAATGGGTGTAGGTAGTTATGTTTACATAGGATTTACATGAGTTGCACGTTACCCCTATTTAGCTAACCCTGGTTTACATTGCATTGTTTATTGCCCACATCCACATACTCCTGTTAACGAATGTCTCATATAAAACACTTGCACTACACTTGTTTATTTTTCGGTATTTATTTTTATGAAGTCTTCATTGATAACATACTTGGTAGCTTTACTTTAAAAACGTCGGTATTTTTTGCTTATTATTTTGGACTTCCTGTATGAAATATGAATTACATAATCGTGAGAAAATATATCTACCGATGTACGTTGAAAATAATGTCGTACTTGTATCTGTCGCACTGACAAATTTCACAGTAAACCAGACAAACATAATCAGTAGGAACCACGAAGTTACCCAGCTAGAAATTAGGTACACATAAGACACAACCTGCATATTATTTTAGCCGTCATGAAGGCAGATGAGACAACCTTAGTTTGAGTTTTTGCTGGCGCATCTGATGACAAATTGGAGCAAACCATGTGAAAATGTTTGATTGCCGGTTCGTCTCCCTCTACATCTACAAAGTAGGTACGTGTAAAGATTAAAAATCACTGCTGCCGTCTCGATGTAGCTCTAGACAATAATTTACTCTCTCTATACCTCTCTGTACATGGTGCATGTTTTTTAGTTGTTTTTCTTTCTACATACGGCAATTTGTTCTTCTGATTGTGTTGGCTAAATGGAAATGACAATTGCTACGTCATGAGTTTGAACTGAAACAAGCAAAGTGTGTCTAACACAGTTTGTGAGAGCTCGGCATCGGGAGCAAAGAAACTTACCATTGCAGCCATTATGTTTCATTGTACAAGTAAAAAAATCCACTAAAATAAAGACATTTTCGGATGACTGAACTCAGTATACTTTATATTTTTTATTACTCAAACTCTCTGTTTTATGTCATCAATCAGATTCATCTGCTCAGTGAGAGGGTATGCATTATATATTTAGATTTCGCATACTTTTGTGCATGCGGTGAAATAAAAATAAATCTCTAGTGTGAAATTTCAACTACCTACATATTTCATTTCATGGCGAATCTATTTTTAACGGCGTTGTCCGCCAAATTTACTATCCGATCTAAGTAGACAATGTTATTATTGTTTGACACATCTAAGGGATATTTTTGTTGAGATAAGGGCATATAGCGTACATATATAGAAGCACTGTTGAAGATAAAAGTGCAACAATGTTGGGAATAATACAAATAGAAAACTATAATATAAGGAGCTTAAAATTCTTCCTTGGAAGATAATAGAGCTGAAACAACATGTGCAATGGTTAATAGCTAAGTATATATTCAATGAAGTTGTTTCATGTTTTCAGGGGAAATCCCTTTTACTCGAGGTATAACAAAATAAACACAAGAAAACATCAATGATCAAATTCTAGTGCAATCAGTTATCTTGGTAGTTATTTGGTCGTACTTGAACGGAAAATTGAACAATAATATGTCACGAAAATATTTTTTTACTAACAACTAATTATGAAATCATGCAGCGATTTGTTGTATGATTTTATCTAATACACCTGTAGTATTATTTAAACGTTGTTAAAATGGCGACTGAAATATATCTGATTTGTGCGGCTGTAACTACATCGAACAAATCAAACAAAAAACCTACTATTACACATACCTTAAAATGAATAAGGTGTCATTTGAGGCATACCTTAAACAAGATTCAATATAGAAGTAATTTACTACTAATGTAAGACACGTTTAAAACATATTAAGAATCGTCTTAAATCAAAAGATTTGATGATTAACATTGTTCTATACGTATTTAAAAGATGTTTTTTATCGGATCGGAAAAAAATTATTTCTGTATATTTCAATATAATCTACCAATTTTATACTTTATCTCCAGTTTCTACGTCTCAGTAGTAATGGTATAATCAAGTTGTTGTTCACACGCACACAATCGATACAAAATTATTGACATTTGGGCTTTGGCAAAATTGATTTTAATCGGTTATTATTTAATTGTTTGAAGACGAAGGGGAAATTACCATCGTATAGGCATTAGTATAAATTTACAAATGCCTTTATTGCATCATGCCTCTTTTTTACGGTTTGCTGATTTGTAAAAAAATCGTTCCCCGACTTAGGACTAGCGTCGAATGTACGAAGGTTCATCCAATCATATTTTATCATACTGTACCACCTTAGCGTTTAATTTTGCTTAAAAAATGAAGATTAGCTTAAAATTCTTAGAATAATCAAAGATTGGATTTAAAAATTAAGCAAAGGCTACTCCCATTGACGGCCAAATTGACGTAATTAATTTGGAGAAATAAGAGGTCGTGAACTGAAATCACGTAATACGAAACTGGCTTTCCCACATTTTTCAATTATTGCAACAATCGTAAAGTAAAATACAAACATTTTATTTGACAGAGCTGGTAAGGAATGTCGCTACTGATTGTAAAATGGTTTATGTAAGTGCCATACTGATTTTGGAAAAGTCATTTATTTATACGATAGTTTAGGTAATGTTAGCAGTTTGTACATTATTGATGAAGCAATGCAACTTTATCATCAAATGAAATAAACCCGTTTTGACATATCCTGGATATTCTTACTTTTGTTTGAATGTTACATTCAGTTTTCACCACGCATGCTATTGTATGGGTACGCTTTCTACATATATCGTTGCACGAACGAGTACTTACGTATATTAGAGCTGTTATATGCTGTCAGCTTAGCAAAGCAATTGATGATGCAATACACTTACTTTTTTTATTTCTGACCCTATGAAACGGATCGGATGCGATGATGATAAGTTCAACGAATGCAAAATGGCACCATGACTTGCAAATTCACGATCTATTTTAAAACGTTGAATATACTAACTAATGAATTGTAAGGCATAATGATTAGCTTTCTTAAAGCAGGCTTCAGCCTGTCAATAATGACAATTTATAGGCATCAATACCATCTATTGTAGATGCAGCTTATTGTCAGCTTTCAGTTCTCAGCACTAATATTTGAACTGAGCAATTTTCATCACTTTCCATTTTGCTTTTCGTCATTGTTGTGCCACTGAAAATGGCTACATATAACGACTTAATATGACAACAAAAGAAGCAACATTAAATATAGACATGTCCATGGATGTTTGTGCTATATTTCCCGGCAGTTTTACTTTACTACGTTTTTGAGAATTTGTTTGTAAGTATTGTATCGCTCGTACCAAATTGACGATAGTACACACATGCAATCATCGATAAATTCATAATAACGCATGAATAAAACTAATGACTATCTAAGCATTTACATGAATGCAGTATGCAGTGTTCTATTTTCATTCAACCTTTATATGAAGGCCGACATAAAATATTTGCCGTTGTTCATGAAAATATTCATGCAGTGTGTACGAACATGCCTGTGAACTTTGAACAAAACTGAAAATGACAATTTAACTGCCTATTAGTGTAAACTCATGAGAAAATATGCACTCATACATGATGCTAGTGGGTGGTAATCGTGATAAAGATATATGTGTGTATGTAAGTCTCCTTTTAATTTTCCTGACGCATTGACGATGAGTTTGCAAATTTTATTCATGCTGCGATTTGACTTGGATGATTGCGGACTAATAGGTAGTTAAGCATAAGGTGTTACTTCCATGATTTCATAATCACTTTACATTTTGCTGTCAGTGAGCACGTTGTTGATTTAATCAGATGAATAAATCGTGAATTCCATTGCAGAAACCTAATCGGTAATAATGGGGAATTTTCGGAACTCTCGCACATCATGATAGAAATTGGATCAAGGACGTCTGTCGATACAATTTCATAATTTGAAAGTTTTAAGTCTCCCGTACGCATTAATTTTTTTTATATGAAAAGCCGTTTTCCGCTTCATCACGTTCTCAAAAAATGAAGCTGTGAGTTCTACTTCCAATACTAAATTAATGCTTATTGACAATATGACAACTAAGGTCGTAATTGTAATGTAAACTTCAAGGCACTTTATTCAAACTGACGTAATTGTCGGTCAGCCATATTCTAGCATAAATCGATAATGGTAATGTTGAGCGTAGTGATTTTGATGCTTACCAAACTTGACAAAGGTGGTATTGTAAAATTAAATGACCCCAAAGTTGAAAAATATTTAATTTTATCAATGGTGTCCATTAAATTTAAATAGTGGATTCTAACATTGACACTCAAAATGCAAGCTATTTGGAACTGCTCCCCACAAAT
This sequence comes from Callyntrura sp. NNG-2020, assembly GCA_027744055.1. Taxonomy (NCBI): domain Eukaryota; kingdom Metazoa; phylum Arthropoda; class Collembola; order Entomobryomorpha; family Paronellidae; genus Callyntrura; species Callyntrura sp. NNG-2020. The sequence goes on from JAHZNE010003208.1 coordinate 4,476, forward strand.
ATTGCTAGTGTCGGGATTAAATGTTTTTATACTACTTTTAAAATAAAAGACATCAAACATCCTTTAAACCCACCAAAAACTGGGTCGCGAAATACATTTTAAGTGGACTACTTTCAACGATGTATCACATTAGAAGTGCATAAGTAACGATAATACGCTTATTAGAATCTGTGTAATTGTAAGCATAAGTAATTGTACCTTATGCCTACTGCTGGTACTCTTCGTATGAGTTTAAACCTAATTTTTGTTTTTTATTCTATTGCAGATTCGGAAACAATTTGAAGCTTGTTTTTGACGAATCCTATTTATTTAAATCAGCCCGGCAAGGAAGCACTTAATAAACTAAAGTGAGTATCAAAACTTTCTTTTCACAACAAATAGGTTTTACACATTGACAAACTCGAGTAATCTAATCTACACACTTCCGCTTTCAAAATTCATTTAAATTTGCAGTTGTTTCCCTACAGAAATAAGGATGCCATTTTAGCACTATCATTTCGTTACATGCCCACACATTTGAAATAATGTAGTTCTTTTCGTGCGTCTATTTCAATGATTTTGAATTCTTTGAAATTAGGGAAAAGGCGTTTTCCTTCGCGTTAGGTGCCTTTGTAACTCGATTGCCTGACTTACATTGAAGAATTTGGTGCTCGTGATCGTTTTTTCTTTTAAATTAGCACCTCTACCGTCAGGGAAATGAATTTTGAAGACGTTTTTGGTACAGACAAAATTGGCGAAGGCTATGTAATAGTTCTTTGCACCAACGCGTCTCGTTGTCAAAACTTAACGTGACGTAGATGGCTGCAGGTAGGGAAAACACACTGTTCATGCACATTTGCACACATTTTTCTACCGATTTAAAATTGTTTACTGAGACATTTGCACAATGGAGCAATGCAGAAAAATGAGTAGTATCATTATCATCAGCATTGTTGTTATTATTATTGCTTTATTTGTTAGACGGACGTACAAAATTACCTGTAATGAAAAAGTGCATAATGGAAAAGTCGCATTAGGTACACAGATGAAATTATAACTAGTAACATGACGGAATTCCGAGATGATATGACCAGACCTACATACAGCGTAGCCCAGACTGTATGGATGGTGTCATCACCATCTTGAGAAGAAACGACGATGAAAGAAAAAGCTTCTTGCTTTATTCATTCATTCAACTTGTCATCCGTCCATCTATCCAACCTCCGTTCTTTTGATACCAAAAAATATTCTCACTATCATTTCTCACTTATAATGTCAGCGTTTTTATGTGGAATTACGACTCTCTTTTTATTATCAACTTACTGACAACTACCACACCGTGAGTTGGTTCGTTTTTACTAGTAACACATAGTGGTCCTTGTCGAAGCCTCTAGCTGTGTAAAGTACAGGACGCAATTTGCTCTTTCATTCAACGATTCTCAACTATTTCACGGCGTTTCATCTTTATTCCAAGCGTAAACAAAATTTTCTTGCTACAACTGCCCTACTACTAGTCTCGGTGACGTCCTTATCATCTTCAAAAAGATTCAGCATTTTCTCTGTGTATACCAAAGCAAGATACAACAATAAAAAACTGTAAATTACCTTCATTCTGCGTAGACCTACATATGTATGTATAAGTACCTATGCTTTTGCATTTACGCATGCTTCAGGTTTTTGTAAACGTATGCAAATTTTGTGGGAATGAACTTACTACATAAAATTGTAGCGGGGAATTGGTGGGGACTTTCAATTTAATCTCTGCTAATTTATCTAAGTAAGGGCATTTCTGTGCAACGCTTGACCAGGATGATGAGAAATGGTCATTTTCGATAATCACTACAAACGTTATGAATGAACACCTTCATATCCGAAATATATGTTATTATCTGACCAATTTTGTTACATGTTTCAGCTAAAACTGAATTTTGGTTACGTTCTTCCATGCTCGACTTTACTTGTCCCATTAACTTTTTCAATTTGCGGTTATTTGGGTTGATGAGGAACCCACTCTTTCACAAACTGTTATTTTTGACGTAACAACATCAAAAATTGAGTGCTAATAAAAACGGGTATGCTTACATCGGGAAAAAAATATTAACACGGTTGCTCGAGGTTTGGGCCCGTTAACAATAAAAGTTGTGAATTTATTAACATGTAGCTAGAATAACAAACGACACGATTGCATTCGTCGAATTCTCAGTAAGGGCGCACATTACATACCCAACAGCAGAAATCTTACAGTGTCCACTCGTCACAGCAAATTGTAATGATGTGCATCAAAGCAGTGTAAGCTTCGTCGGTTAGATTTGTTTAATTTGGAGAAACTCATTATTGCCACTTGAATGATTATTTTTGGCCGAAGTATAGTGCCCGTCGTGTGGTAGTACGTGTTATAAGTTGCAATAATAATAATAACATGCGTCTTTGGTGGCAGTTGGTTTGGACGAGAGAGTAGGTCGTACTCCATTTTTGTGTGTGGTTAAGCTAGTAAAAAAGATAGGTGATTGACAGCATTGTGAAAGGATGCGTTATTATTACCATTCTTAATTTTGCATAGTTATTTTCTAAAATTAAACTGCAACCCTTATCTTATATCGTCGTAACGGGACACAGTGATAATAAATTTTGCTTTAGCGCCTCAAACTACAATGGTGTAACTAGGTATGTTTAGTTTCGTCGCGTCGTCCATTATTCAAAAGTACAGAGAACAGCGACAAGATAGTGATATTTAATGAACACTATTTTGAGTAATATTCACAATAATGAAGGGAAAATGAAGCAAGCCATTATTGAAAAGTAAACAGAAAAAAGAGCCGTGGCCACTGGCCAGTCGCAACAACTCAAAACTGTTTTATTAATTTTTTCTTACAAGTCCCATCACAATAAAGAAAATTATTCGACAGCCTGCATTATTGCTCCACATTATTGACAATATCTTCTGTCTTGGGTATCATGTCATTCTTTTTTCTTCTTTCTCCGTTCTCCCCTCCCATCTCTCTCATTTAACTTTATCGTAACATTCACAGCTTTGGTACGGTCACTAAAAAACGCACGTTTTATATTGATACTGATCAACTGTCGAGATTGCATAAATTGCGCTGATTTTGCTGACTTGACAAAAATGAGCACACACCTGAAGAATAATTTCAGTGCCCATGTTTACGTTAGAAAACATAACACACAGGCTGCTTTGTTTGTAGCATCAGACCAGAACCAGAGTACAGAAAACTGTAAATGGTGTGCCATGTTTGATGAATTGATTACGTGCGGTATGATGACTTTTTAGAACTTAAAAATGTATTAGTTCTCTGCACTTACAAGATTGTACTAATGGAACACTGGCTGAGGAAAATGCATTTTAATTTTTTTTGCATTCATACACGATCCTTTTTTGAGATTAGATTAGGTATATGCATACAATTTATAGGGGGATAGGTACACCCTAAAGCCACACGGTTCCTTAGACATTTTATGGGAGATCCTAACTCAACATCAAAACCGAAAAGCCCACATAATATTAAAGATACAGCAAACGTTGATGTTCCCTCGTTGTGTACCTACAACGTAGGTATAAGCAATAACATGTTAGAAAATAATGACTAAGAAGTTTAAAACTCCATGCGTCAGTTCTTAAGACATGATTAACAATATTATGATGAATGTTGTCTCTTCTTGAGTGACACAGCAAAAAAATAGTTCCTTGTGCTCGTGGACGAGTTCTAGTGAACAAAAACGGATAAGTAACATGCGATTTTTTCAACGCATTGTTACGGTTGACAGTTACTTTTAAGACGGTGTATTTTATGCAAATATCACCTTATTTTTTGTTCATCTTGTCTTCTTTAGTGTTGTTCAATCAGAAGTTGTCTGTTCTATTTACAAAAGTGCGTTAAAGTACAGTACAGTGTATATTAATAAATAACCTATTCTGTTTACTGTTATGTAATACAACTTTGATTTTTCCTTTAACGTCAACGAATAAATCTCTATTGTTGTAATGAGGTCCCAATAACTGCGGGCTTTAGTATATAATTCGATATGTATCATTAAACTAAACCTGAGAACATTTTAAAAATCTTACGTCGCCCCGAATGCTTGCCATACCTTTACAGTTCTCTAAAAATCTGCCTGATCACTTAAGGATGTATATAAATTAAATGAATTTTCCTTGGACGGTATGAACAGATTTAAGGTGTATATCATATATTCACGAAAATGATGCAACAAAATCACAGGAAATGAGCTGAGTGATGGGTGAATACAAACAAGATCTTTTGCTAGATTAGCTCGTGATCAAGGTGAAAAATTGAATTAAATGTTTTAATTTTGAACAATATCATCATTTATCATCATCCTTACGTACACTCACACTTTAGGAAGAAGTAAAGTAATGTGGTTGAATCAAATCGTGAATCCACTAAACACTAACTTAGCTGGTTGTATTGGCACTTTGTAGTGTATCTAAACCCACAATATAAATCATCATCAAATCATCAAAAGGATTCACCATAAAAATACGAAATATGAAATGAAGAGTAAAAAATTCTGATGAAAACATGTTGATGATAACGATGAGATGGGAAAACTTTTTAATGATAGTCCGTTGTCAGATGTGATAATGCGCTGATTTACTCTAGCATTTTTCAAGATGGAAAATGCTAACTTTCCCTGAATGCTGGTAATAATACCCTGAAACAGCTTACCAATAATCGAATGATCACGAAGCACTGATGATGATGATTCCCTCAAGTGCAATGTAAACCAACGGATCGTGTTTTTCTAGTTTATCTTTATCATAAAATTCCCATTGATTTTGTTGTGAGCCTGCTGGTCACTCACTTTTCTATTAGTTTTGACTTACATTACATATCACATATTTTAAAGTAATTGAACGTTGAGAGCTGTTAAGATGTAAAGGAAAATTATTTATTTCGCTCGTTACATCCGCATAATAATCACTTTCATCATTTTTATCCGATTGAATCGGTCATCTGTCTTTTGAGCACTATTATAATGATTGATATATGCTAATCAGTTTTCAATAGGGACTACTCAAGGAAGTGACTGTAGAGTACTGGGCAAATATTTTAATGTATTTTTGAGAATGACTTTTTAATTTCAAGTAGACCTATGTTAAATGCCCATTCAAATGAAGTGCAGTAAGTTCTACGAGCTAGTCTTTGATACTTCTATTCTTTAAACTAAGAAGATCAATTATTTATCCATAAATATACTCAAAAAGATTTATTTAATACCCAATGTTTGCGTGGTTAAGCATTTGGAGAAGTCAGTATATATTAGACAACGATGTAGCTAAAGTTTCGACACCGTTGTAAAATAGCATGTACACATGTTAGCATGAAAGTATTAAACATAGTAAAACTCGACAATCATCATTAATTTTCCATCTTCGATTTACAATAATAAATATATGTGGGTCTTCGTGGTGTCTTCACGTCTTCTTCCACAAAGAAAAGGAATTAAACGCATGAGAAAACAATGAAAGCGACATTACCTTACTGTGATCGGATTTGACTACTGCACAATGGTCAGTAGTCAGTAATGTCAGGTCTACCATTTGCGATTTTACATTCATTCAGCGTGCGTTATAGTTAGACCTTACGCATTCTCGGTAAGTCTATTTGTTGTATCTATGTATCCTTTGATGCGCCAGAGTGTGGACAAGAAAAATACATACAAGCCACTAACTTTCATGTTTGCATTTTGCAACTGAGCGCTCATCCTCATTGTTGGTTGATGCTGAAAGTGTTGTGAAATTATTGCATTGTGTCCCAGCGAAATATGTGGAGTGATGGACGTAATTTTCTTGGATGATTAATTCGTCATTTTCTTCGATTATCGTTAATAGATGACATAGGAGACAATGATGCAGCGTTTGGATTTTCTTCACTCTTCGGAGGACAGTGGTTGAAAAATCCCTTTCTACTTTGATCTCTTAGTCATGCCGTCGGTGGTAAATAAACCCATTATTTTTAAACGGTCGAAACGGTTCATCTCACTACCTTCAAAGAGGCACAGAAGAACACAGACAGGTAGTTAGTTACATGGGCAATTGTCGCCAGATTTATTGTGCTTGTGTCATATAAATGTACACCACGTTGAGATGCATACCCGCATATTGGTGGTACACCTGTAGTCATTGCATTTTGCAAGGAGATTTATTAGTGACATATGAGCTGCGGCTACGATGCATGATGTCTAAGTATTTACGAAGGTATGCTTGCTTATGCACATTTTTTTTTATGTTTGTCGAGTATACTACACTCGAACTAGTCGCGCTATTATAATCTACAACAACCACATAATAGATTTTCACTAGTTTGCATCTTAATAGTATCATGCCGAGAGACAATTGACCCACTCGTCAATTCAAAAATAACTCATCTTTTTGAGACTGTCCAAGTTTGTGTAAGCTTCATNGGTTTACACATCGAGAAAATTTAAAGTACATATAACACATTCACATTTACATGATGGGAAGTAAATTGTTCATTTTTTGTCTATACGGTGTTCTGCACCAATGGCTGGATTATAATGATTGTGGTCACCAGTTTGCATTGTCCTCCATCATTATGACTGTGCGTGAATGCTTTTTCTTTGTTGTTAGTAGTGGTGGTACACTAATTGTAAACAGGCAAGGTTTTGACTGTGATTACATGGTTAATAAGTCAAATTAACAAACTATCGAAGGAATCGTGTCGGTACAGGTTGGTTGACATTAAACTCAAAGAAAGGCAAAATTACCTACTTGGTTTAATATGGAAAATTCAGCAGGTTAAAGAATTAATACGACGAGTAATTCATTGTGACGAGCATTTTAAGTTTACAGCGTGGTTTAAATAAACATGTCAATGGGTTCGGTTCACAACGATTTATGTGACAATGACATAAACTGACTCTCATTTGAGTGCATCGGATCTCCGTTGTATATGCTAAAATCGAATGTTTTGGTTCACATTTGACATTATAAAGTTGGAAATTAAAATATTTACACCAAACAAATTTATCACCGCTTTCGTAAAATTCATGCAGGGACGGACGACCGAATGAACAGAAAAACACAACGATAACAATAAGTGATTAAGATTTTCTTTGTGAATAGAAAGGAAGTAAATGAGCAAAGCTTTACACAAGAGTATACGACGGTTCAGTCAGTGTAAAAAGGAGAAAAGGAAAATGTAATTAGGTTTTACTTCAACAAGTAGATTCAAATGCTCTTAAATGAATGATTACCTTCTATTGTTGGCTCACACTATAAGAACTTTACAAAGATGCAGAGTTGAACCAAAGAGTTTTACAAATAAAAAATGCGCGAAACTCATTTCTCATTCTAC
>JAHZNE010003209.1:0-15008 GCA_027744055.1 Callyntrura sp. NNG-2020
CAAATACAATGCTGATTGAAAGATTTTAAATTCAAATTTTTGGTAATAGCGTTGTTTGAAAATTTTGGAATAAAATTTAAGGAACTTAATGATCAAAATGCAATTTCAAATTAGACAAGTTGATATTGTTAACTTGATAAACCTGATACACATACAATTTTGCAATCTGCCCAATTACACTGGAAAATTGTAACCGGTACAAGCAAAGTGAAATGCTAAATAAGCACTAAAAGTCATGTCGTTACATATCAACGGGTAAAGGCCGTTCCAGTAAACAGTTAACCTAGCTTAGATATTGGTTGAACCTCGAGAGCTTTGTTTTTTTCCTACTTAGTTAATAAGACGATATGCCAATAGAAATGGTAGTAAAAATATATTAATTATTATGATGGAATATGTGAGTGGAACCACAAGCAACATCAAGCTTTAGAGACTAAGCTGTCTACCGTTTAACGCTTCTATTAAAAAAAACTATGTCAAGTAATCTTCCCCATCTCAAGTTTCTGGTATGCGAGGCAGTGTAAAATTAAATAAAATATTTACATTTCTGTGGTTTTTGTCCATTGTACTTCTCCTTGCTGGTTAGCGAAGCATTCTGCTTCGCTCGGTATTTGATCTTATTAAAACTTCACTAGTTACGTCCATATAAATTCGGGAATTATTTTGGGACTTATTATTTATGTATACCTTAAGCAAAAGACGGGTTTCTTTTAATATAATAAATCCAATAAAAGCATGACGCAAGACTGTGCAAAGCGGTATGAACATTTTCTGGATTAATGGTAAATACGAGAAAACATTATAGAGCTGTAAAAAGTACAACTAGGAACCCACCGTCGAACTGACTACTGTCGTGATCTTCACAAAATACAAAATTGCTTTGTGCTAATACTATTCTTTATCTCATTTCAAATAACACTAAATCCAATTCATTTCCATTAGTTTGCTAAATTTATAATTGTTAACCTCAACCAACCAATGTTAGGTTCTACAAGCAACGAGAACAGGATGTTCAGCAATGTACTAAAACAATCCTTATTGTATCCTATTAAGCTGTAATTATTTATTTGATCTGCCTCATAGTATTTAAACAAACGGACCTTTAGACTACGGGTCGTTTTCCCGCGGTACTACAGACACCAAACATACATTTTCATGCTAAATGGTTAGTTACACATCAAGTAAAATAACCTTTACAAATTTAAGGTTAGGTATAATGTAAGGTATAATCCAAGGCTTAATCCGTCACAATATTTGAAGTCACTGGTGAGGATAAAAACTGCTGGGATGCATTTAAGAATATACATTTGAACATTTCGAAGTCGCAATATACAATTTTTAGTTTAAGTATGATATTTAAATTCAATTTACAAATTTGTAGTAGCGCCTTTATACGTATGTTATTCTTATTTTAAAGCTCTTTAATTTGCGGTTCGATCGCCATCGAATTCGTCGAATTGGTAGAATATAAATTTTTTTACGTACATTGATCAATTGAAATTGTGTATTATTATGTAGATGCTAACGTCTCCAAAGTAAGAGCTAAAATACACTTATTTGATGGTATGCTTGCGGAGTTTAGTAGCATTAGGGCCATAGACTACGGCGTAATATAGGCATATTCTAGAGGTCCGGCACTCGAAGCATTCTCTGATCGTTTATTTTTAATAAGCACGCGCAATATGTTTTCACAATACCAGCAATACTCACCAATGTTAGCGCAAAGACAAACAAACCTCATTTATAGAATAAGTATTTACTCCAGCAATGGGAATAATATAATACGGCGAGGATTAATTATACATTTATTATAAACTAAAAAGTGCCGCCTAACAAAATGTGGTAACCGTCCAACAATTTTCCGTTTAATTTTTAAAAAGCCTCTAAAATTTCTATGTGTGTTTAAGGTGCTGCAAAAATGGATGAAAAGAATAGATATGTTCAATTACGAAGTATAAAGCCTCTCACCGCTCTAACCAGGATTCCAAAAATTAAAATGTTGAATATTTGATAGCTGTGTTATTGTGCAACATCTATTTTGTAGATAGTTTGCTGCTGTATACCATGCTAGGGTAGCGAAACGTAAAATGCGTCATAATAATTCAAATAGCACATACACGAATCCCACAAAAACATTCACGGCATTTTATATCATGACAAAACAAAGGTTTATTTATAAATTGACACTGCATCGCCAACACAAAAAGGGTAATATAGGAAAAGCTGATTTCCATATAAATGGATTGGTCTTTCAGCTCGTGCTGAATGATTAAAAGTTAAACATCTCGCTATATGCTTCATACAAACGAGGCATTATTCCAAAGGCGTGGAAATAAATAAATCACCCATTAAAAGGCGCGGCTTAAAGTATCTATGAAATTGTAATTTCATTTTCCGAATTCAAGATGTGGGCATCTAAACTACATTCGGATACAAATTCAACCGAAAACATTTGAGACGTAATTAATAACTTAATGATCTATATGTGGAAAATCCGCTTCAAAACAAAACTTGGAGTTAACAGTGGAGTAAATATAAGCATACTTTGTTTATTATTATTATATGTTATATGAAATTCTAAAGTCAAGACTTATTCGTCCTACTATTCTGCTACAAAAATATATGTAAAAGTGGACGAGTTTTATAACGCTATGTTGATTACATAGAAAACCCTCGCTGCACTAACATATATTCCATACAATGAAATATTGATGTGTTTACGGGCTTGCCACAGTCCAACATATATTTTCAAACTGTTCTGCTTGTTCGAAGATGGAAAGGTGACCTTTATAATGGTTTCTAAATGCTTAGGTAGGCATACACGCGAATCCCGCACATTGAAAAGGCGTGCAAACACGTGAGAAAATTGAACGTCTATTTCTAAGTGTGAGTTTGGTGTTTCTGCTTATCCGTAAGCATGGACATTCAGTACTAATACACTAAACTTCAGTTGCAAATGAGAACCATATTACTTCGATTTTCTCCTTAAAAGTTTTACATTCGTATCAAAATCAATATTAAATTAACTAAAATGTTAAATACATGTAGTTACTTTTACCAGTTTTATAGTATGATCTAGTGCTATCTTTAGTATACGCATTAAAAAACTTTTTAAACATTCTTTTTAAGAACAGCTGAACTTCGTTCTAACAGTAGTGAATAACTTCTGCTCAAGTATATCTTCTTGAATATCGTTGGTTTTGTCCCTAATGAATAGGAGTATTTTGAACACGTTGACAAAAATTATGAAATGAGTAATACTAGAGAATATGCAGAGTAATACTGCATGAATATACTTGCACAGTTTTTCTGTAAAATTAAAAACGTTTCAATCCATCCATCTCAACATTTTCATTAATGGCGATGCTGTGTGACATGATTGTAGCACATGAATAATAGTACTGCCGGAGTTTTCACGTTTTCAAAAGCAGGTGTATATATTTGAGGCAGTGTCACTTTTTATAGAAATTGAATACTTTCATTTGCTTGTCATCAACAGTGTATATTGGAATTTTATATATATATATATACGCAACTTACCCAGCATTGCGCGTATAAATACATTTGAATTATCAATAGCATTGATTTTGCCATTGGAGAAATGCGATCCGGATGATCCAGTACGCTTGTGAAGAACTCTGGCGATCTTGGCTTTGTCCAAAGTATTGCCAAATTTTGAAGAGAGATCAAAACAGCATAAGCAACGTAATAGATGAACAAGTAAGAACTTTGTTTTCCGTGATCCATGGATTTATTAGCAACAGACCTCGTCTTGCTCCATTTCATGGAACTAATAACGCATAAAGTTTTCAAGTACGCTTGAACTACTGCAGGGATTTCGTGCCACCTGGATAAGTAATTCATATGAAATACACTCACTCCAACATACCCAATGAATAAGTACGCTTTATGAAGAAGATTTTGTCGATCAATTACTGTAGCATGTTCTGAAGTGAAGCATATCTGCAGTAGTCGATAAAGTAGAAACGCCGGGTAAGTGTTGAAACACAACATTCCAGCACAAACTAGCCATTCCCGTTTTACGCTGTTGGATTTGTATACCTTTAACTCATCTTCTTGTGGAAAACCAAAGGACGTTTGACGTCTCGTGGTTTGTGAACCAACTTTCTGTGGGGATTTGTGTGCTAAGATTTTGATTATTTTGTAGTAGTAGTAGTAGTAGTTTATTATCTGACCATTTGCCATCATACACGGTCATACGGAATGTATTTACAAATTAATTATATATATATTATGATAAGAAAAAGATATTGCTTTCACTTTAAAATGATATATTAGGAGGTACAATAACTATGATTAGTAATTTCTAATGAAGTCTCTAATTTTCATACAATTGCTCCAAAAATTATATAATTCTTTTATAAATTTATTTTTACGGCAGTTCAAAACAGTTGAGGTAAATAATTCTTCTGGTATGTTAGTTAGTTTGATGTTTGATAAACGTTCGTAGTGCTGTCGTGGTGCTTGGTAATGTGGGCATACGCATGTTACGTGATAAACGTCTTCAGTTCCTTTATCGCAGATATCACAGTTATCAAAACCATTTTCCCGGTTTCCCTTCAGATTACACGGTCCGTTGCAGTATATATAATTATTGCCGCATCTAAGATGGATAAAGAAGCGTTTTGCGACGATATATTTTGTAATGTATTATTCCGCAATAATACGCTAAGGTAATTATTGTTAAAAATTCGAACTGCTACTTTACTCAGCATTTCAACATGTTAAGCTAACTTTTTCAAATTCAACAGAGTGGATATAACTGTCATGGGCAATATGTACAATAGAAGGTAGAGCAAATTGTTTTGAAACTGTTAAACGTATCAATTTCTTGATGTCGGATCTCAGCAACCCGTAGCCGAAGTTGACAGAAGAAAGAAATAAAGTGTATTGTACAATTGGATAACTGATGTTTTCATTAAGGGCTTCAATGTAAAGATGGCGACGTTCAGATCTCAAAAATAAACACAGTGTTTTGTTTATGCTTTCAGAAATGTACTAAATGAGCACATCCTCTTTAAAATATTTTATGAGGAAATCTTGAATATATTGTTATAATATAATGCAGCAATAAAAAAACCTAATATTATACTTCTATCCAGCGGGGTTTTAGCAACACTGAAAAGGAGGGCACCAGCTACGTTAAATGTGCAAAGGACTTTCGGCAGTTTTAATGCTGCATTAATTTTTCTCTTTGTTACGTTCGCTGCCTACCATGCAATGCTAAATTCTTCTGGAGCAATTATCTTCAATCGTCCATTTTTATATAATTTTTTAATATGCATGAACGTTGTACGAATGTGATGGATATTTACGTAGTGTAATTGGTAAAATGAACGTAATGTCAAATGCTTAATGCAGAATAAGGAGAATAATTGTAGCTAATATTTGCTTAATACGTTTATGTTATAAGCAGCGTTTACTAACGTTTGGTTATCACGACAATTTGTTTTAATGTTCTTGTAATGAAAGCAATTAGTATGACAAGTAGGAAGTAATTTTATTAAAACTTCTTTTCCTAAAGAATATCAACATCACAATTGTACTTCTGATCTGTGACACAATGGAATTTAAATTATCTTTTAATCGGTAATAGTTGTAGTAGTTTGAATCGGTAAATTTGTTTTGAAACGATTCCGACAGACATTTAAATCATTGTTTCTCATTATCATATTATAGCAATATTTCCATACAATTTCAAAATTGGAACGTTACAATTTTTATTGTCATGTAGTATATTGAATGTTTAAGCACAACAATTTCGCAAATTCTAATAATTTAATTTGTCACATCTGGTCAAGATGGGAAAATAAATCTAAATGTACTATTTAATTGTCGTGTTGTTTTCAAAGAATTGAAGCCAACAGATAAGACCTGATGAGGCATATTACAACAAACTTTAAAAATTTTGCCCTATTTATAATTTTCGTTTCGCAAAAGTTTTCAACGGGTAATAATACGATACAATATAACATACTATAGTTTGGTTATAAAATTATAATTTGAATATAAATGTCAAAGTCATGATACTTTGAAGATTGGTAAGGCAATAACATGTCTTTTTCCAACCGGATTAGCCGTCGACTTGAATTATAAACTTCTCTATAAGTAGTGCACCGAAAGTAGACATGTCATGATAAGTAAAACGATTCTTTTTATATTTTATTTTATTGGAAATTCTTCACAAAACTCTCATCCGAATTTACATATATCTAATGTCAACGTTGTGAATTTTGAAAATGTCGTAAAATCAGCACTTCAGTGCACATTTCAACCTTCTACTTTACAGGGGTGTCAAGTGATCTAGACGGGTTATGTTTCACCATGGTAGAACATGATGATCACACTGTCACAGAAGCTATAGATAGTACAATGTTAGCCAGTGGTCCAATTGAAAACAATAACACAAAGCGGATCAAAAAATTAAGCGCAGACATTACTGATATGCTTACAACTACAGTAAAACGACAACGTGGGCAAAAACAAGTTCCTTGCCAGTGGTGAATAGAAAGTTGGAAATAATTGATAATAATTGCAATAATATACAGTACAATGTCACTTCCTTAGTACGGCAGCCACACCTGAAACTTGTAAAGTATCTACTAGAGAAAAAAGGCAAACTTAGAGTAGTTCATGCATCCATAAGAGTTTATCGATGCTACTTTAAGAAATTATACGGCCGACGAGATCGACGAATTGGTAGACTACCAGACGGAAAAGGAACAGCTTGATTTCTTTTTTCTAAAGAATTTTCACAAACAGACAGCCATACAAATATGTATTCTTGTGAGTAACTTAAGACAACAAACGTTTCTAAAAAATTTACACGTCGCATAAATTCGCCCTATGCGACATGGACAGCATCAATTACACTTTTGAGGTATCTTCAAGACGTAAATGGCAAGCGGAAATGACACAAACTTAGAAACTGAGAAATGTTTAACGGTTTGATCGTGTCTTAAGAGAAAAATCATTTTTCTTTTTTGATGTAGGCAGCACATTTGCAGTCATTGGCGAACATTAAGTCCAGACCCACCATGCATAAATTATTTACAAAATGATATATGTGCTTAAAACTATCAGTACAGTTTCATTGTTTATAATTATATACTTAAATTTTAATAAGTAAAACCACAAGTTAGTTAGAATTTTTTGTGCATAAGGGTTTGCCTAACATGTGTGTCGCAGGTTTGAGTAAAAGCTTGCCTAACATGTGTGTTGGAATGTTTCAACTAAAATGCACGAACCAACGCGTAACTCTGTGCGATAATGAACAAAAGGCAAGTAGGCTTTTGGCATCTTCGGCTTTTATTGATGCTGAAAGTTTATCACCCAATTTAATGCAAATTTCTGTAAAACGGCGCAAAAGTTTATTACTCCGCAATATATTAATTGCTTTTCATATATTATCAGAATCTAAAAGAGTAATAATGGAAACATATTATTACCATCTGTATCCCATTTTTAAAAACAGAATGTCGTTAATAATGATGGAAACTGACTCATTTTTGGTGAGAATCACCGGTCGAAATGAACAAAATGGAAACATTTATGACGACTTGAAGGAATTATCAAAAGTTGTAGAATTTTCTCGCGTTCCCCCACATGTGACTGAACTGTATGATACTAGTAATGCTCATAAACCTGGCATGCTTAAAATTGAATCCATATTTATTAGATCGGTAATAAGTTTAAGAAGTAAGATGCTTAGCATTATTGAGTGTGACCCTAAATAATGCGACAAACATGGAATACCATTCTGTGAACACTGCTACATACATATTAGTAAAGGAGGAAAAAAAGCCATTATATCCCACGATAGATACAAGAAAATACTTTATAATGAAGACAATGGTATATGTAAGTTCAACTCTATAACAGCAAGTGGGCTGGGAGTTTCTCTTAATAAGAAGACGAAACAAATGTTTTCTGTTTCATTCACCCATATGGGCTAGACATTATATGTCCCGGTGGTATGGAAATCATCTTAGTGAGTACGTGGTTGTAGGAAGTGTTTAAAAAAGTGGTTCTACCCCCCATACTCTACTGACATGGAATACCATTCTGTGAACACTGCTACATACATGTTAGTAAAGGAGGAAAAAAGCCGTTAAAACCCACGATACAAGAAAATACTTGATAATGGTATACGTAAGTTCAACTCTATAACAGCAAGTGGGCTGGGAGTTTCTCTTAATAAGAAGACGAAACAAATGTTTTCTGTTTCATTCGGAAATCGAATTCCCGTGGATAATTTTGAAACAGTCCCTATTGGTTACGACCGTGAAATAATATAAAAAGCCTCGGCTTTTATATTTATTAGCTAGTATGAGATGGATAGAGTACGTGAACGGAAATGTGTAACATTTTCCCCATATTCGACCGTGTTCTTAATAAAAGAAAGTAAATCGTGGGAAGAGTACAGAAAACACTGGTTGTACTACACATTAGATAAAGTGCGGTTTAAAGAAAGAATTTTTCAAGTGGAATCACTTCTTCACAGTATATTGTCAAATTCACACAGGGAATATATACTAAAGAGAAATGAACAACGGCCCATTTGACTTGCGGTTCCCGGCAAACACATGTACAGTCGTTTTTGGCAGTAGGTTTACAGGAAAAACCGAAATATTATGTACTCTTGTTCGAAATAGAAAATATCTGTATACAATCCCAGTTGATGGGTGCGTCATCTTTTATAAAAATGAACAGAAAGCATTTAGTGAACTTAAAAGGGAAGACGACAGTATACAATTTGTTAGTACCGTAGATGAGCTTGAGGAACACATAGCTCTTCCTCACAAGCACATGCTAATTTGTTTTGACGATCAATTGATTGACAGCACGACCATAAATTATAAGTACACATTAGATCTTGTAATAAGACGACTACATCACAATAATCTCAGTTTATGTTTTGTAAGCCAGTTGATTTTTCCGCGGAACCTCAGAAGCTTAACATTAAATACACACATTTTTATATTGTGCAAATCGAACAATTTGTCACAAATTAATACATTTTTTAGGCAATTAGTCCCAGAAAATTCAAAATTTTTGCAGGAAGCTTATCAAATTTGCATTGATGAAAAACGGTTTGGTTATTTTGTGTTGTGTTTACATGCGCTGACGCATCCACAAGTTAGGTATCGTAGTGATATTTTACCACGGAACGGCGTAAAAATATTTGTTTCCAACGCTTAAATGGATCGAATTACAATTCAACACAGTTATCTCTTCGACCTGGTGAAAAGTGAAAAGAACGAATACAATACTCTCATTGAAGCATCCTCATCAGAACAAGTAAGATCAATAGTGCAGTGTATCAAATATATAGTGCAGAAAAAAATATTTCGTCTGGGAAAAGGGCTCAAACGTATTGCATGTGGGGGAACCTTGCAACGAGCAAAAACGATACTGCGAAACAACAGGGTAACGGTTCAGTTTATTTTAAACACTATATTCAGAGCAATATTACACGCTTCCATAGATATTCTGCTTGACAATGAGTAAGGTAAAATTATTTTATTTGGTAGATAGAGACACTTATGTATCATTAAAAAATGAGACAGACAAAGATGAATTAAAATTTGATAATCTGCTACCTAGATTACATAAGAAAGTGAAAAATATTTTAGAATTTTTAAAATCACAAGGAATTACATGGAACAAATTAGGGATATCGGAAACATTTGTCGACGAAATCAATATGCCATTTAATTTGGCAGAATTTGTTTTATATTCAGCCAAAGCCGATGGAAAGAAGCCAGTAATGTTTGAGAAGTTTGTGGAGTTTCTCCGACGTCAAAACGCTCCCAAGGAATTATTTTGTAAAAAAGTTCAAAAACAGCTAAACAGAACCGGAAGAAAACTTAAAAATGAAAGCAAAGAAAAAATTAATATTGAATGATTCCATCGTACAGCGTCTTTATAGTAATATTCGTAATCAAACAGGACTAGCATCACTGGCAGCTTTTTTAAAAAGTTTCAAAAAACCCCTTGACATTAATAAAACTGAACGATGTTTATCCAAAATACCAGCATTTTCAAGGCACCGACGGGTGCGTAAAAATTATAAAACTGTTGCACTAATTGTTCATGGGGTAAAACAACATTTTTCTGCTGATTTAGCTGATTTACGTGATTTATCGCTATAACGCTATAACGGTGGCGTAAAATATCTTCTCATTGTACTTGACAGTTTCTCCAGATTACTATCTGTTGTAACTCTCAAGCAAAAAAATGCAAAGGAAATGCTTATTGGGTTAAATCTAGCTTTTAAGGAACTAAAGGGTCCACCTAAGCAACTTTTGACAGACGCCGGGACCGATTTTTCCAACACATTAACTAAATCGTTGTATAAAAAATTGGGTATTGTTCATGTAATAAGTCGAACACCAAAAAAAAGTTTCATGGCGGAAACCAAATAAAGCTACTGAAAGAAAAACTATATAGGTACATGACGCTTGAAGGCACAAAAAAGTACGTGGATGTACTTCCATTAATAGTAAAGCAATTTAATGAAAGAGTTCATTCTACAACTGGTATGAGACCAGTTGACATTACTGTTAAAAACGAGGACGAAGTATTTAGCCATATATACGGCAAAATTGCAAATTTTCCAAGGCCAGAGGCTAAATATAAACCAGGCGACAGAATCAGAATTGCGAATCCTAGATTGATTTTTGAAAAAGCCTACCCGCCGGGCTGGAGTAAAGTGATACTAAAAATAAAATCTGTGAAAGATACGTATCCTATCAAATCGTACATTCTTGAAACATTGGACAATAAGGAAGTGCCTAGCAGTTTTGTGGATTCGGAGCTTTCATTGGCTGGTTAATATGGGATCCTATGAGGTAACACAAGTATCTAATCAATGCATGCACGAGTTTCCATCCAACACAAACTACCATTTTGGCAATAGCTTGCCAAGAACAATCCACCTACCTGGATATGAGGTAGGCCTTAAATCCATAAAATTTACTGACGACTATAATATACCAAAATTAGTAAAGCATACGACAACAACGGAAAGCACAATCCCCTTCTTTAACACCTATTTGGGCGATAATGAAATTATTGTGCAAAATGCCAGTATAAGGTCATATCGGGTAATGAAAACGTTTGAAAGTTTTGATTTTTTTATTGCCAATCTAAATAGTGATGTTAAGAAATTGGGAATGAACATTCAAATTCGCCAAAATATTGCAAATGACAAACTAGTTAACATGGTTGTTGTCACAAAATCAATAGAAGGATTCAGTATGGCCCTAACAGGTCAATTGTCAGAAATTTTAGGATTTACTGATCAAAACTTGCAAATTGGCAGAAACGTAAGCTCGGCACCTGTAAATATTAATTTATTTCATAAACTTAAAGGAAATTTAGGTGGTATTATTGAATACAAATATTCACAAGAAACTGTTGAACTAGAGCAGGTAACAGGTGAACCCACAGCAGATGCAATAATTACTGATATTGCGTTAACCTTAAATGAAAAGAACCATGACGTTAGCATGCAGTATTTGCCAGGAACTCACTCTGTAAAATTTAATATAAAGCCTAAGGAGAAAAGAATTATTCTCTCGGACTTTTTGCTCGATAAACTTGGGCTTCCGCGTGATTTTACGTTTCATGGGGAAGGCAAGGTTGCACTAGCATCATCAGAAGCAGTAACTAACGTAATTGATTATTATTTGTATGGTCATCGGTCACAAAGCAGTAATTTGGTTTTTGTATGTACCAATTTGATTGGTTACGATTACTTTGCAAACAAGGAACTAAGCTATTTGGCTGTGATTGATCGAGAGGGAGGTGGAAACAAGGAAATTCATTTTGCCCCACCGAGAATAGTATATAAAGACCTGTTATCAGACAGGGTTGGCCAAATCACCGTCAGTCTTTATACAGATCGACACGAGTTCGTACCATTCTCTCACAGACCAACAGCGGTAACTCTTCATTTTAGAAGAAAATTCTTGGTATGAACGATATAGAGTGTGGCGAAAATCGTATTTGTAGATTAAATATGGAAAATTCATCAGAAATACCAGAAGATTTAGTTCCATTAAATAAAAGCACCACTTCCGCAAAACCAATAATACGTCATAAAACATCTAAAAAACGTGTATTAATAGGACGTGGAAAGGTGTCTAAAGGCAGTCGTCGAACCACCGGCAAGAAAGCAAGACGTACAAATAAATCAGTAGTTCGAACCAAAAAAAGGAAAATCCAAAAGAAAAGAAAAGTACTAGTTAGTAAAGTGAAAAGTCGAAAACGACGATAAAATGGAAAAAAATGCACAAAAGCAGGCTGAGGGACAAACTTTGCTCTCCTCGCCTTCTTATAGAAAATCATTACAACTGTCTACTGTACCTTACACAGATGTAACTGTTACGGAGAGTAAATTTGAAACCGTGTTTCCGTACACGGCAGTATCTTATGGTACTGCCTTAGATTTTAGACTTACTTGTATTTAAAGTTAAAAGTTACGGACAAAGATGGTAATGCATTGAGTAGTACCAGTAAAACATGCCCTGAAAACCTTACATTCAGTACAATGTTCCGTAACATTGATGTTTATTTTAATAATGTGCTAGTTACAAGCAGTAGTAATAATTATGCCTATACGAGTTATATACAGCGAGTTATTAGTACTAACAAGGAGGAAAAGGAAACTAAATTAGTAGGGGAATTGTTTTATGAACCGTCGGAATCCAACCCAACACTAGATACAAATAACAGCTACAAAATGTTACGTAAAGCAGCAACGCAAGATACTATTGAGCTGTACAGTACTATTAACCACGCGTTAATGGAACTTAAAAGGTGGGTGCCACCAAATGTGTCTATTAGAATTAGACTTTATCCAAGTGCACCAGCGTTTGCTTTGTTGGGAGCCGCAGCAACAGCCACAGCGCCATTTACAGACCAACTACGTATTTTAGATGCAAATTTGGACGTAAGACGGCTAATATTAAATTCTGAAGTTGTTAGCAAACATGAAAGTATTCTTTTAAGAGGAAAGACATACAATTTTCCCTCCCAGGACAGGGATGTTTTAGCAAACAATATTGCAAGCGGAAGGTTGGATCACGTAAGCGAAAATTTATTATCAAAAGTGCCAACATTTGCTTTATTAGCCTTAACAGAAAGCGATGGGTATCATGGTGCCCCACAAAAGAGTGGGTATACATTTATGCCACATGGTATCACATCTGCTTCTTTGCTCCTAAATGGGGAACCGTTAATGTTTTCAAAACTAAGTTTGAACACATCTGGTAATCCGTACATGCGTGCATATAGACATTTTTACAATATCTTGGCTGCTACCTCCACTAACATGTCAATAACACCAAAACAGTTTGTTGAAGGTGGCTTCTTTATTCTTCCGTTGTATTATAATGATGCATGCGGAAAGGAAGATCGGTTCAGTTCCAACAGAGAAGGCAACGTTAAAGTAGCAATCACATTTGGGGCAGCGACCACAAAAAATCTTACAGCGATATTGTACTATACATATGATCGTGTTCTTAGTATAGATCAAAATCATATAGCTGTACAGTAATAATGAAATGGACAACATTCAGCTTTTGCACTTGCTACGATGCGTATCTAATCGTAGAGTAAATGTTTCAGTCATTTCACATAGAGAAATTAGTATCATTTTCCCATTTCTCCAAATTTTTTAGCTGTTCACGTCTCCAACAAACATCTTGGACACTGGATTGGGTTTTTTACTTTTTTCAAAAATTCAAGTTTAGTGTGTGAATATTTTGATTCCTATTCTAAGCCGATATCGTATTACATTGACCGTTTTCCAGTTCCCACAGAAACTTTTAATTTTCAAGCACTGCAATCCGACGAATCAGACATTTGCGGATTGTGGTTAGTATATTTTTTGTATAATAGAGTAAGAGGCTGCTCATTTCAAGATATAATAAGTCGCTTCTCCAAAGATACGTTGAAGAATGATTCACTCGTGATTCAGTTTTTTGTTGACATGCTGGCAACAGCACCACCGTGTAGCAGAACAAACGGCAAGCCACAACTGTGTAGCTCCAAAATGAAAGATTTTTTTTAAAAATAAAAATGCAAGTCACCGCTTTGTTGCACATGTGTATTGAGCTGCTGGAGAACACCATTATTAGTGGATCACATCAAGATATTCTCAAAAATACAAAAGCGTGTGAAAATTATTCAAAAATACATCACGGCGAGCAGCAGCATCGATTTAGACCCACCAGTTTATATTTACAACGACGTAACTATTACAGATGTATTTACAATTGTAGCCCAGATTCTATATACTGCAGCATTAATAATAAATAAGTTGTGCTCGTACGAGCTGTTGCTTTGTAAGCCATTATCGTCAGTAGTTGACAACGTTGTATGCCTTGCACTATTTTCCGACATTTTAAAATTATCGGTACATACAGCCGAACATTTGATTAAATTTTCCCAGCTTTTTCCAGTTGCCTACATTAACGGAGTTTTATGTAATTTAAGCGAAGATCATCTCGCTTGTAAGTTCATGAAAGTGCAAGCTGCGGGAAAGGACGAGAAACCAAACACGGAACTGAACATATTGGTAGCCATTATTAAGATGCATCACATTTCGCTGTCACAACCAAAAAATTAAGCCGTGAAAATTATCGGTTGGTAGGCCATGCACATTTGGTGACAGTGGGAGTTGACGGTAACCTTGAAATTATAGGTTGGTGCATGAGTTTATTCTAACAAACACCATGTGGTTCACAGTAATCGCATGTCTGCTTTTGTTGTGTTTTACACAACTTTCAGCCTCAAAAATAATCGAGTGCCTTGAATGTCTCGAACATTCACAAATATATGTAAAATCTCTGTACCCATACTCTGAAAAAGAGTTTTTTTGCGTCAATTCATCCACGGAGCTTCAGATTGCTTCCCTGCTTGTATATCGGGCATGCAAAGCATGGGAGTGTTTATGTGTTAATGAGCCACCTAAAAAA
>JAHZNE010003210.1:0-27828 GCA_027744055.1 Callyntrura sp. NNG-2020
TAAGCTAATTTTAACTGCGAAAGCCTAATCATGAGCCATGTGCTTTACTAGGTATTATACATATAAAAGAATGTATGAACGGAAGGTATGGTAGACGATCATAGATTCGTGCAGTTTTGTTTTCAGCTCCTGCCGTCTGATTGTCGTCTTCTGTATTTCCGTCAATAACAGTTGTTTTGCCAATAGTAGTTTGAGTCAGTAGCATTATTGGGAAGTTTGTAAATGATATTCTTGCCTTACCAAATCGTTTTCCCCCGAAGTGGTATCATCCCCAAGGGACGGATTTCGTTCATAAGTAAATGTTATAATGTTTTAGACTATCATGCTTTCCTTCTTATTACTTTCAAATTTTGAAATTTTGTTTCCGTTTATCAATAAATAGCGTTGTCTGCAATGGGTTTTGCATTCCCGACCTCCTCCTCTTGGGGATATAAATAAATGACTAACAAATGAGCTGATGTCCCTCTGCTCTGCTACTTTATCAGAAGCATTTCATACTATTTATATCTATTCCATAATAATGTATTATGTCACGTCTTTACTACACTACATCTGCCTGTGCTATATTGCATTACACAATGAATGCATATCTACACTATTCCGCATAGTTTCTTTAGCACGCAACAAAACATTCATCAACGCATCTTCTCTGACGAGGCGTGTAGTACTCACACACGCATTTTCCCTCACTCCGTCCAAAAC
Source organism: Callyntrura sp. NNG-2020 (assembly GCA_027744055.1). NCBI lineage: Eukaryota > Metazoa > Arthropoda > Collembola > Entomobryomorpha > Paronellidae > Callyntrura > Callyntrura sp. NNG-2020. The sequence continues at coordinate 703 of JAHZNE010003210.1, forward strand.
CCCATGTAGCTGAGCCCAAGCGGTTTGTTCCATTGTGATTTTGGATCAATGCCTCTTTCTGACATTTCAAACATATAAAATACAGTACAGTAAGTTATAGGCAGATGTGATGTTTCTCTCAAGTCTTTGATAAAAAGTTTCTGCGGAGACGAAAAGAGAGTTGACAAATAATGAAATATCACAATATGCCCCCATGAGTTGCTTGCTGCGTCTGCGACTGCGACCATGCAATGAACCGTAATTGCTGCATTCCATTTTGTATATGCTAACGTGTTCTTGATTTTTGGTAGGGGAAGGGAAACTATGAAAAAACTTTGATTATTCCTGAATTAATGTATAATCAGTGGTGATAAATTTGAGCTTCGTATTCGTTGGAGCAGTTATCCACGGGCCACCATCGGTGGTCGGAAGGCAGAATTTGTGCTACTGTCTGGGTAAAGAATAGCGGTAACTACCTAATGATTAGACCCATAATGAATGGTCGCTGGCTGGGCGTCCATAAAAATGTTAGTGACCGAAAGATTCATGCATGCATGAACGGGCTTGGAACTTTAAGTTGCCCGCCCTTCGGACTTCCAGTGGTCCGTGAAGCTCTGGTTTGACACAAGAAAAAAATAAAGAAAGAATATGAAATCAAAAACATGCTGCTCATTTATGCAACTCTAAAATCAGGCGTCTGTTGACTTTGGTATTACTTTTAACTCCACGCATGACGCATCGTCTCCCCCTGTTGTAGCTCAAAAAGTCTATTAAATAACCCAAGGTCATGTATGGAAAAGATAAAGCATTAAAAAATTATCGCCCTTCTTAAACTATTACGTAAGGCAAATGCAGATGAACTCGTGTATAACGACACCAACTACTAAGTATTTAATATAAAGAAGGTTACTACAGTCTGCATCTGCAGTTGTGGGGATCATAGGTCTTGTTCATATGTATGTATACTGTCGTGAAAATGCGGTTAGGAGAAGGTTGATCCTTGTAAAATCTTAAATCGTGTTACGTATTTTAAAATCCGAAACAACCCCACAAGAGTTAGTTGTCACAAGTTGAAAAGTCCATCGGCTCAAACGGACAAGTCGTAATATAATAGTACAACATATAGTCAAGATAATTGTCTGTTCTGATCATTTTGGTTATCTAACTAGTATCATTTTTCATGAGTGATGATGAGCTTTTATTGCCTAATGCGCCGATTAAAAACGTAATGAAAAACGACCAATGGAGAATACATTTTTAATTAGTAGAAAAGTAGGCTAAACCAGGAATATTTTTGTGACAATTTTCTCAATTAACGAATGTCTATTGCTTGTCGTAGATGCTTCATTGGTACTGTCAAATGGCGGCTTAACAGTCAGACTTTTTGTTGAGTTGACACCTTCCATGTGCTAGCTTGCGATTTCAGAGTCAGAAATCTCGATTGTCTTGGTTGAATAAATTACAATCCATAATCATAAAATCATAAACATTACGATGGAGTAAGCATATTTTCATTATGTTGTCCATATCCTTCCCGGCCTGGGAAACCTAAAATGCACATATTCACAGCGGAATTCGTGTTCATTGCGTTGCGGATGAGTCAATACTGCGACACCAGCTTTTCCTAATAAACTCTGATGAAAGAATATGCTTGCTAGGTTGAATAAATTGCCCTACATTGGTAAAAATAAAAAATGAAGAGATAATATTTAACGACTATTAAAACGTTGCAAGTCTTAATATAATAATGGAAGACAAGAAAGAAAGGTTATGGATCTCTAAGCTGATTCATGATTCACGACTTCCTGACTCATCCTCCCAACTCCTGATGTTTTATGCATTAAAGAGATTCAAAATCATAATATAAGTAATAATCAAAGTATGACCGTATTTAGGAAGCGCGTCATTTAGAGCAATAATAAAATTCAGTTTGTCATCAATATGCAACTTAATCATTGCGAACGTCGCATTGAAAACACTCCAGTACAATAATTTAATTCCTTCAGCATTTCAGTGATTGGGTAAAAAATTTATTCGTAAAACAGCGATAAATATTATTGTTCTGAAACAATTTCAGAGTAAGTTGCACACATTAGCTGCACACGGAGTGCAATCACATATAAAAACATGCATTCCTCACAAATGATCAATGCATTTGTTGGCGTACCGAAACTTTACATAGTATAGGTTTCCACACATAAATAGCTAGTTTATCAATGAAAGTAAGGACGGGTCAGAGGATAACTCTCAGGGTGTAACACAATATAATGTTCGGACATTTGCTAAGAAATTGATTCGCCTCATAAATTTTCATACGACGATACCGCTTCCACAAGCTCCTTATCTTTGAGGGAAAAAGAACTGGGGTAATTAGCGGAAGACGGAAAAGGACTCAAAAGAGAGTCATGCGTTTTATTGCAGTTACGTTCTAAAGGCTCGGTTGGTTGTGGGATATTACTGTTACTGTTCCTCTCAAGATTATCATTCGAGTTTACTCCGCTGCTGGTATTGATGTTCGAATTATTAGTACATATATCTGGTATATCTTCCTTAGGATGATGTAATGAAGAGTCCTTATCTGGAGAAAAGGAGTTCCCATTTTGTTTGAGAAATGGGCTAGTCTCCAGTTCGTAGTCGACTTGTGATTGTACACGATTAGTGAGATGGAGTTCAAGATTGTCAAGTGGTTTTCCGTTCGGTTCGCTACGAAGAGTTCCTTGGGGGTGATATGAAACACCCTCTGTGTAAAAAGAAAGCAAATATCCAGTACGGTAATAAAATGTGAACACTATGATCATTTTCATTTCATTTCATTTTCAAAATATTTTTTACCGATTTTAGAATCCTCTTTTATGCCTTTTTTGGTACGACGGACGAAGCATAACAAGGACAAAATTATCAGAATACTACCCACAATAATGCCCAAGTGAGTAAATAAACTAACTTTCCCTACGGTTCCATGTAGCTTCTCCTTTAAAATTGCTGCGGCATCATCGGGAAATTCGACAGTCTGCGACATGGCAGAAGAAGACGTCATAAAGCATTAGTAATCATAATATAACAACACACTTTTAGCAAATTAATGTTCACCTGATCGATCCAAAATAATGGATGCACCATTCGCGGCACCTTCTTCATAGGTTTGAAGAATTTACTCGGCTTTAAATCGACATTCATTTGAAATCGCAATTTCATTCGGGCAGACACTGATGTATACTGTAACAGGAAAGTTATGTCATAAAGGAGGCCGTCAAATCACTAATAATAATATATAGTAATTATTGGAAAACTTTTATGCTTACCGGCTCAAGGAACATGGCCATCTCATGGCGTTCCTTATCTGGTTGTAGACCAATTGATTGATTTAAATAAATCTGAGATCCTTGATAAAAGTGGGGCTGGGAAAGAACCATCGCGCCTGCAAAGTCAAAATTGCTTTACATAATAAGAAAAGCGTTTGAATTACGTACCGATTGCACCTTTGTCCGATTTAGGCAAGTAACTTGACAGTAAGATATGTAATTCATCATCAGAAAATAAGCCTAACCTTTCCCGCACTCTGCTAGTTGGGCAATGCCATCCTCTGGACATTTTTCGTAATTTTCTCCCGGGTTTGAACAATAGCATCTATTGTCTGGATTAGTTTTTGCGCTCGCCAAGAAACTGGGTCCCACTGAATATTTAATCACCGGGACACCCTTTACCTCCAACCCATCAGACTCAAACGTAAACGGGAATGATTTGCACAACCCAGGAATGAATAACGTAAACATTTGCTCTTTGGTAGCAAACGGCCGAAAAATACCCCCGTCGCTACCATTTATTTGGTTACAATACTGATCGTTCCACCACTCCAAATGAGACATCCCATTCCATGTAACGACATCACCATATTTTTCAGGTTTCTTGACCCCCGAGTAAATTTCAAAACGACCGCCATCTGTTCCGTTTTTCTGGACAAGGAATATTTAAGGAAAATTTATAGTTTCCCATTTAGCACACATAATGTCTGTATACTTTCGCCATTCACGCACCACATTATGTCCATGCGTCATCATACCCCATAATGTAGTGCAAAAGTATGGTTTGGCAGTATCTCCTCTCCTCGAAGGTCCGCAAGATCCTTCATAAATGGTAAATAAGTTCCGGTGAACATCAACTTCCCAACTGTTGTATTAACATACAGCTGCAGATCATCATGATTTTTCAAGGTATCTGAGATTATATACCGAGCAATTGGATCCAAATCACTTGCTTTAAAGATAGTTGACTATAAAAACAGACATGTATAAGTTATTTGTGTTAAGTTTCATATTTGACCACATATACAGGTTTTGACTGTTTACCACATAAGGAATGTTGACAAAGGTAAGCTGATCGGACTCATCTAATCCATTCGATAAGTCAGAACGGAAAAAATAGTATGTTCTTTCTTTATAGAAAATAGTGTCGTTTTCCTGGTTGAAAACTATGTCAAATTTACGCCGTTTCTGTCTGAAAAAAAAAACAAAAAAAGTTGTCAATATTTTTTTTCATGTAAATATGTATCTATCCACATTGTGGATATTCCACAAGTATCTATGTACATTTGCAGAAACTCAAATGTCGTCTACGTAAGCATGCAAATAATTATTTGCACTTGATTTATTCATAGGAAATAAAGTCACAATTTCAACAAAACCGCGTACTTTGAGCTTTGCACTTCATTACAAACATTTCAAACATGACCACCCAACGACCCAACATGAGTTTGTATTGTTATACTTATTTTCTGTATTTTGGATACGTGATGATTACTTGATTCCAAATTCTAATTTGCACGTCTACTTTGTACTTTGCTCAGGACAGGAGTCCGAACAATATACTCAATTCCAAGAATCACTCGGAAAAGAGTAGCGTGACAAATCATCTGTAAATGAACTCAGCGCTCCAGTTTCAATTTAAGATTTGCGTAGTGTGGCTAGTACAAACGCACTTTAAGCTTTTATCTCCAACTGTTGAACATTTGTACTTCCGACTGGGCATTCAGAAAACGAAGTAGTACATGCCTACTTGGTTTATTCAAACACTTCATCCTGTTCGTTTGTCAAGACAATGTACTTATTCAAGCATTAGGTGCAAATGACTAATAAAAGTAATAAATGGTTTGGGAGCATGATGTGCGCATGTGGAAGTATGTAAGGTTGAAGATGTATATACCATTTGCCGATACCGCTCGTCAAGCATCCTCGCAGTTCTCATTATCGCGCGCAGTCATTATCGTCAACATGTGTGTCTTTTGCAAAGCATGCAATTTTGCTTTTTTATATATTTTTTTATATTATACCCTGTATTCAATATTACGTTGGAATTCCAACACTCTCAACTGTTGAAAATGATAAGTACCTTTTAATGTGATGAAATATGGGCATGTTTCGTTATAACTCAATTACTTTTACAGCTTTTACTTATCACGTTGATAAGTGTATCACGTATTTACCCTACACTTCTCGTAAAGCGTGAGTTGAGGTTTGGTTTCTTGCACTGATATCAAAATATGAAGAGAAGCATGGAAATACGATTACCCTCAAACTAAGCTAGCCTTGCTATCTGGGCCTGTCCATGCTTCCGTTTTATAGTAAGCCATTTCTGACATGTCATCAACCGATTAGAAATAAATATAACTACTTATCCCCCATCAAACAATAATGAATACAAGAATTTTTGTGATGCAATGGGATTTACAACTTACTGATAAACATAAGGGCCCACTTCTTGAAGCACTGGCTTTCCCCCTTGCGTCACTTCGTATGGATTTGTTACATTAAAGAAGTACACTCTTTGAAGTAATGTCACCGGTACAACTTCCCAATTTTTGAATCTAGTATTTCCTTCCACTATTTTTGATTGCTGCAATTAGAGCGCAAAAAGTATGAAATTAACGGAAACAAATTTCTGCTGCCCCATTCAACCTTGTCGTTTTTATGAAAAGACGCTGAAACGCGAAAAATGTACGATACATGAATTATTGTAAAAAATACATATTTTTTTTTACCTCTATCACAGTTTCTTTCACTTTATAGGGGACAATGTAATATCCTATTAGCATGGACGCCCCTAGCATCAACACACCAAAGAACAAGAAACATGGAGAAACGTACTTATTCATTGTATTGTCCAGTAAGCTTACTATTACTTAATCACTGCTAACAAATAACCACAGCTCTTTTTTAACAAATGGAGCAACTTCGCTTCGGAACAATTAACTTAAATTAGGTGCAGTGGATCCAATAGATCTCTGAGACTAAATATTTCCAAACTGTCATTTTTATTTCCAAATGAATCCCTGAGGTCATCACCAATAAAGCAATTCATGTAATATCCATTACACCACTACACAACGCCACCTTATCCCATACTGGGGGACATTCTTGATTTTCCTTTTTTCTAAAATGACCAAAAGTACCTCGTCCCCAGCTCCTCTTGCACACACATATCCAGTCATTACAATATTGACAGCGACGTCGTTTGATTAGATACGACATGGCTGTGATTATACAAGTGGGTGCACTTTCTGAAGTCAATGCCACTCGCTCTTATTATTTGGTCAACTGAGCGGTTGTTTGCGCGTTAAAGATAATAATACAACGATTACTACAGATTCAGCAATTTTAACAAACAACATATTAAAACGTACATGAAGAAGCACGGGGCATGATGATGTTGATCCTGATCATTAACCATCACATGGCAAGATCATACAAATGAGAGAGAGAGAGAGAGAGAGATGAGATGGCATTACTGTATGCATGAAACGAATAATCAATTAAAACATACACGCTAACAGGGCAATATTTAAATTTAAAAATAAAATCTTTGTTTCAATGTGTGCATTTCAACGCTACAGTAAAAAGATAATATGAACTCATTACGAACAAAAATAACTTTTTCTACTACTCTATGAAGGAAAATATTATATCCCAAATCCCAACTGTTGAGCCACTCCAGCAGACTCCATCCAGTAATACAAAATTGCAGCCAGTACCAGGCTACAACTGTCAACTTTGGTGTTCTACTGGATATTTTTTATTCATTTTCATTTCACATGTTAGGTAATGATCGACTTACTTACAGCTTGCAGCAAAGATCCACAACAGAAGAGAAAAACAGTTTTGTTTTGAAACGATACGCGCACATGTAAGTAGGTTCAGACAGTGTATTATTTGTGTTAATCTCTCAGCGTACAAGGATAAAAATCCGTTTGGGATTCAATTTTATAAATTGTGAGGCGTTTTTCGATGACGAGTTTAATGTATAATCATGAAGATGAATGAATATAGGTTCACTATTTGCGTTCCAGCGATGATAGCAGCATTAGATTATCTGTTCATTCATGGATATTTCCTCATATGCAGCGTATTATTCAAATAACAAAGTTACAGCGGATAATAACGACTAAATCATATAAAAGTGTGGGATTAAAAGTTGTGTACCAGATCATCAAATGTATAAGGCGTAATATTTGTAGATCATGCACAAAGTAGAGACACGTACAAGTACTCGTATTGTGTGGTCTCCAGCTTTTGAGTTCTTGTAACGTATCGCGTCTCAGCACCCGGCGCACAATTTCCTATTACATCATGCATAGCAGGGTAATTGGGCGGTGGCCTTAGGGTGGGGTAACCAAGAATCGGTTTTTGTTGGAAACGACGTTTCAAAACCAAAGATGAAAGGATTCATCTTTTATCCTTAATTAAAGTGGTTATGGAAAGTTGGGCTGCGCTTTTTTATGAGAGTACATTTAACAAGTGGTCAATCATAACGGTAGTTGAGATATAATCAAGAAGTAAAAATGTTATTGTGTAAAATGCTTATAAAGAACCACATTCATTTAAATCAATTTGAGTATTTTACCTTGTTTACAAAAAAGTATGCACTGTTCCACAATTAATTTGTCAATTATTACTGAGTGACAAAACTACTTATTCAAGTCACTATGATGTCCGTCCGTCTCCAAAATATTTTGGGAACGGTTGACAATTTAGGAAATCTGTTTCGACAAGACATTACTGGCAGCGTAAAAATATTTGCCATTGCATTTGATCCGACAATGGCAACCGTTAGAAAATTGTTCCAGCTTTATAATTTTAATACTCAGCCTATTTGGTCACATCCATTTTTCATTTTGACAAAAATGCACAATTTTAAACCGTTTAACCGCAATAGCCATTTGACGGTAATTTTTGGTTTCTTCTAAAAAGTTATCTCAAGCTTTAATGGACTATACTCACGATTTTGAATCTCATCTAAATGGACTCGACTAGTTCCGTGAACTGTAAAGCAACAGAGTAACAATGTTTAGCTTTAATGGTGCTTTTGTACTTCACTATATACGCCAACTTTGTTGGGTTTTATAATTGCATAAAAATGAAGATGTGCATATTGCTAATAATAGGATTAAAGACAGAGAAGTGAGCGCTTGCAGTTACGTAAATTTAGGACATTTTAAGATGCAGATATCAAGGACATTCTCGTAACAAACAAATCTCAGGGTAACTCTCTGCGTCTGGAATGAGACGATTACAATTTTTACATGCAAGTTTTATTGTCCACAGACCTTAAATTGTGTCCGATGTACTCATATTATATGGAAATGGATGTACCCAGAAAGTATTAAGTTCATTGCTAACATATTATGAATAAAAATGTTTTTGGACGTGACTGGCATTCTCAGAAATCAGAATTATTTATTGGTTAGCTCCATCATCTGGTACAAGATGGTGAAAATAGAAAGGATATGGTAGTAAAAGTAGGAAATAAATGAATGGTAACATGCAACTTTCTAGCTCTTTCACATGTACGTACGTTATCATTGTATCTTCGGACAGACTAACGACCGATGTTTGCAAAATGGGGTTTTGCACCTACAAAAAAACAATGCTCACGCTTTTGCACTTGTGGAATAGTCATTAGAACTAATTAATTACTAGTAACTAGTAACGTTACATTATATTTGAGTTCGTCGTGCATCCATACTCCAAACTAAACAACCCGTTTGCATCTGCCGAACTGTATAATTATGTAATATGACATTTATGCATTATGCATCATTTCATTTTCTGCATACGTGGACAATCTAATAGACAAATCGCTAAACTTGCAACGACAAAAGACGCTTCAAATGTACCATAATAAAGCACAACGGGTTTGCCGTTCGGGAAGAGTGGTTCTGTAGGAATTATTGTACCCTGCAAACAAAGCTTTCCTAAAAAATGGAGCGGTTCCTAGATCAGGAAGGGTTACCGCTAGAGAACAATCCTATCGCTTTAGTATTACCCACTTTGGCATGCTTTTTCTCTACGATAACTGGTGGAAGGAAATCATACAATGGGTAACATGAAAGAATAAAATTTCCAAACTTGGTGTCAGTATTTTTAATATAACTTGGTGCTCTCATTTTACAATTAATTATTGTGTAGGTACCAAGTTTTGCGAGTGAATTTGAACTCCACAAGAGCATTTAACACGCTCAATGGAATATACTTAACGAACACCTTTGATTTTCTCACACCTCCGGTATTAAACAACCCGACTGATGTAGTAGTATGTCCCGAACAGCTTCTAACAATGAAAACGCTATTCCGGTCGCTTTTCATCAAATACGACGTTGCAACGGATGATTTGGAGAAAGTAATAACGGAAGAGAAGACATTGAACAATCGGAGGTTGTCGGATAACATGAACTGGGATGCTTATCAGCGTTTGGAAACGGTAAAGTGAAATCACCGGGATCAACAGACGTCAAAATATGTATAAAATTGAACTTCATGTATTAACAGCCTTTAATTTCATTTTAGATCCAAAATTGGATGGATTCCCAAGCTCAGGAATATCCCAGTTTTGTGCAAACTGAAAACTACGGAAAGAGTTCAGAGGGAAGGAATCTTAAAGTCATTAAAATATCTACCACCGGTGGGAGTAAATCCGATAAACCGGCCGTTTGGCTAGATGGCGGCATCCATGCTCGTAATACATGTTTCAATATATGTAAAAATTTATAACTAAATAAATTTTTGACGTTTCTGTTTTTAATTTATGTACAATGTGGATGGGGCACGTTTAAATAGGTGAATGGGTAAGGTTATAGCTCCAACCTTTAACTTACGTCGATGCTATATCTACTGAAGAACTGAAATTATAATTTAATGTCGTTTCTACCTCTCTGTACGTTAGATATCTCCTGCAACCGTGTCATACATGGCAAATGAGCTGATCGAAATTGCAGCAGCAGGTGAAAGCCATCCAGACTACAAATATGTAAATGAAGTCGATTGGTTTATCAATCCCAATTTGAATCCAGGTAACTTGTATGCAAAAATTCTTAACCGGGCGGGTACGTAGCATTTTGCATAGGAAAGCTTTAGTAATATTGTAAATTTTGTTGATTAACAGACGGATATGAGTACACACACGTTGACAGGTACTACAAAGATGTTATCAAACAAATGGCAAAAATATTTATTTGAAGACACATGTATACTCCGGTAACACTTATTATTGATTTAATAATTTAGAATGTGGAGAAAGACACGTAGACCAAATGAAGGGTGGTTTGGTAGCGCATTCGGATGGTGAGTTTAAATGCTTAATTTGTCCTGCCAAATTAATTTAAGGGCATAATCAAATTTCATATTAGTTGTCTTTACGTTTAAATCAATTTTTATTTTAAAAAATTTTATTACTCAGTGTTGGAACTGATCCTAACCGTAACTGGGAATATAAGTGGGGTGGAAAGGGAACTTCAAATAATCCTTGCAGTCAGGTAACACATTTAATTCAAAGATTTATCACCTCAGTTGAGAGAGAAAGTTTGAAAAAATTCATAAAGAGAATAATTTTCTTCTGGATAGATTTACAGAGGACCCAACGCTGCGTCAGAGCCTGAAGTGAAATTAACACAAGATTACATTTTTCAACGACGAGAGCAAATAAAATTATTTTTAACATTCCATTCATATTCCCAAATGATCTTTACACCATGGGGGTAGGTATATTAATTGCAATGGCCAATGATGCATACATTTAATATGGACACATGCTAACGAGGTCATTAAATATGATATTTCTTCTAACAACTAACGTTGACTAACCCTGTAGATACGATGAAACTCCCATTGAGGACAAAGAAGAACTTATGCTTGTCGCCAACAATGCCGCCAAGGCACTTCGTGCTGTTCACGGAACAGACTACCAAACGGGTTCCTCCCCGGATCTTTTGTATGCTGCCGCGGGAGGTTACTGAAACAATTTTTAACCAAGAGCATGTCTAATAGATAAACTGGGAACTTAATTAGTAAATTTTACTTTTAAAACGTGCTTGCTTTATAGGTAGTGAAGATTTCGCGAAGGGAATCGCTGGAATAAAGTTTGCGTACTGTTATGAGCTTAGAGACACCGGAAAAGCAGGATTTATCCTTCCGCCAAGTAAGGAAATGTCGTACTACTTACATTTATGAAGAGAAGTTATAAAGCAGAGCATGTGTGTTAAAGAGTTCTTACTTACACAAACTATTTCTTGGTATTCTAGATCAAATTAAGCCCAGTGGGGAAGAAACTTTCGCCGCAGTGAAGTCAATGGTCAAGGATGTAATGGCTTACCATAAAGTGGCAGCTTTCGAAGAATAAAAATGAAATGTTGAAGAAATGGACATAGTACAACAGGATGAGAAAAAGTTCTCACTTTTTTATTGATACAAAACATTCACCATTTATTTGATTAGCATGTGTCGCATCGGTCACAAAACCCCCTGTGAAAATCACGATTTCCTCTCCTCTTTCATTTTATCTGTAAGGCTTGTATGTGTGTACAAATTTACTTTAAAGGGTAATTGGAATTGGTTGCCAGTAAAGGATAAACTAAGGGGTACAATTCGGAAATTTGAATTGCTATTTTATCGGGAATTCTGAATAAACTATGATTATGGGCCACAGTGAAATCCATTTTTGTTTTCTTTGTCTTGTGCAAATCATAATTCACATTATCATTTTAAGTTTGATACAGGTATTTTAGGTTTAGCATTTTCCCTGTGGATGAGTGCTAAACAACCTGATATTTGAAGAAGCTTAATCATAAGAGATAGTACAAAGAAAACAATTTATTCATGAAAATGTCCCCTTGTGTACACAGCGCTTGTGTGTGTGTTGAGCAAATATACTCTAGACTATATATTGTTCTGATAAAGAGGAGAATAAACTATGATTATGGGCCACAGTGAAATCCATTTTTGTTTTCTTTGTCTTGTGCAAATCATAATTCACATTATCATTTTAGGTTTGATACAGGTATTTTAGGTTTAACATTTTCCCTGTGAATGAGTGCTAAACGACCTGATATTTGAAGAAGCTTAATCATAAGAGATAGTACAAAGAAGACAATTTATTCATGAAAATGTCCCCTTGTGTACACAGCGCTTGTGTGTGTGTTGAGCAAATATACTCTAGACTATATATTGTTCTGATAAAGAGGAGACCCTAGCTTTTGAAAAATTTGTATTTCCCCGATGTTATTGTCATACATAGCATAATAATAATTCTTTAGGGAGGATCTCACTGTAAAAGCTTCTCGGTAAAAACCAGAAGTGGTGGAATAATGCGAGTTATATTGTATATTAAATAGATGTTGAACCGTACATGCAAATGGGTTCTTCGATTTTTTCTCTCAAGATTATGATGAGTGCAATAAAAGTATGTGTTCTCATACTCCCCATTGGCGTTGCCAGTAGTCCAGAGTCCTGACACGAAAGCTTCGCTGCTATTATTATTACATTCCACGCACTTGAATACATTACACATTGAAGAAGCAATTCATCAGCACAGCTGCGTTGATTTATTTGCCATTAGTAAAAGAGAGCCATTATAACTAAAGCAAAAAAATCAGACAGACTCAACACGTGGCTTGTTACAGTACAACCTTGTAAGAGTTTGAAGGACGTCAATCGCAATGAAACTTCAACTTCACTTTTTACAACTAGCTACAATGTGTATGCAACATGTAATGTGTTTAAACAACAACTATATATACAACTATAACTAAACTATATTTACAACTTTTAGTTTAGCAGGACAATAACAAGGGTACATCAAAATCAGAATTGAGAAGAGAACTGCAATGCCAGTAATCATGTGCACATCATTTGCCAGTCATTCATCGATGAAGACGTGACAATACTTTTAACAACGATATAGGCATCTTCTTGGAACTTGTATACCTTGTTTCTTTTACTTGGTAAACGTTAATACGGTGTGGTTAATGTTTACTAACACTGAACAAAAATTATAAAATTATCCTAGTGTCATAAAAAGTAAACAGGTTGGGGTCCTTTAAACAACTTTGTTGATTGGAACAATGGGCGAGAATGCACACGCTTCTGTTGTGAATGAAGGGGAACTTTTGTACGGAAATTTTCCCGACGGTTTCCTCTTTGGAATGGGAACTGCGTCTTACCAGTGTGAAGGAGCGTGGAATGAAGATGGTAACGTCAATAGTACTTTAAAATTTGTTTGGCAATATTTGGATGTACTACTTCTTTTAATCAAAAGGAAAAGGAATGCACATTTGGGACACGTTTGTCCGAGAAAGAAATGAGAAAATTTTGGACGGATCCACGGGAGATGTTGCGTTGGACTCTTATCATCATTACCGACAAGACGTTCAAATGTTAAAAGCTATTGGGGTGCGGGAAAAAAATCACTAATTGCCGGTTTATCAGAGACAACGAAATACTATAAAAACATTTTATTCTTGCAGGCAAACGTATATAGATTCTCCTTATCATGGGCGAGAATACTACCCACCGGTAAAATGAATCAGATAAACCAGCCGGGTATTGATTACTACAATTCTCTAATCAACGAGCTGCTAGAAAACGGAATCCAACCAATGGTATAATATTCATTCATTATAGAGTGCAATTAGAGTTCTTAGGGTAGTCCGTATCCAAACATGACATAAGCATTCACGTCAAACATAGATAACCATTTACCACTGGGACTTACCACAACAACTGCAAGACAATGGTGGTTGGCTAAATGAAGAAATTGTAGAAACATTTGCCGCCTTTGCTAGATTGTGCTTTACCAGTTTTGGGGACCGCGTGAAACGATGGACGACATTAAATGAACCCTTTATTTCTGGCATGATGGGATACTACTACGGAGATTTTGCTCCCTCTATTGTGGATGAGAAAGAGGAAGCCCCGTACCAATACGTACACAATCAACTAATGGCACATGCTCAAGCCTACCGCATTTATGAAAAGGAATTTAAGGAAAAGCAAGGGGGCGTGGTGGGGATAAGTTTGGACACTTCGTTTTACGTTCCTGTGGATAAGGAATGTGAAGAAGATGTTGCAGCCACTGACCGTGTATTTATGTTCAGGGTGCGAGAAAACTAACTTATGAAATAACCGCTCAAATGGTGTCCAGGTTTCTACCAACAAATTTACATTTAATTGTATGGTACTTTGTGTATATTCAGCTAGGATGGATTTTGGATCCTTTGTTTCACGGCAGCTATCCAAAAGTTATGAGGGACTCAATTGATGGCCGTAGTAAGATTGAAGGCAGAAAAACATCGCGTCTTCCAGAACTGACACCTGAGTGGTCAGCAAAAATTAAAGGTTCAGTTTTGAGTTGTACCTTTAAATTCCTTTTAATCGCTATCTACAAGTACTGCAGCTGCAACTAAGGTGCTACTTGTGTTGTAGGTTCTGTAGACTTTATTGGTATCAATTACTACAACCTTGAGCGGGTTATGGCTCGTTCTGAAAGAAAACTAAGGCCAAACTGGGAGGCTGCCTTTAAAAATTCTTTTTTCTCACCGGACTTTCCTGGTTGGAATGAAGATGCTCAAGTATATCGTTCACATGATCCCAAATGGGTCCGTTGTGGAGCTCCTTGGCAAAATTTTGCCCCCGATGGTATTCGCGGCTGCATCCAGTGGATATCAAAAAAATATGGAAATCCAACGTTAATGGTAACTGAAACTGGTTGCAGCGCTACCGACGACCGCTTGAATGATAGTCAGCGACAAGAATTTTTCAAGCTGTCGCTGAATGCGGTATTAAAATCTATTAAGGAGGACGGCTGTAATGTTGTTGGTTACATTGGATGGAGTCTCTTAGATGTTTATGAGTGGATGTCTGGGTACACGTAAGTAAAAATATTATTATTGTTCTGTCAAACCTTAAATAAATGCAGCTTACATGGATTTACCAAGTTTACATCTTGAAAGTATTATGTTATTAGTGGCACGCTTAACTGTTGACCATCATTCAGATTTCAAAAATCACTCTTTTGTTATTTATATTGCAGAATTGGGTTTGGAATCGTTCAAACGGATAAAAAGAACCCTAACATGACGAGAGCATTGAAAGATTCTGCAAAATATATTGGGACAATTTTTAGAAATAATGGTTTTATCCGAAATGGTGAAAATGAAAATTGTAACGATAAATGAATAATCAATAAACTTTTATATGATAACTAAAATATACAATATATGTGTATACAATAATTTAAAAATGGACGGCGGATGGAGCATATTAAAAAATATATTTTATATGATGTTTTACATGTAAATGATAAACTATCAATGTGTTATAATTTATAATTGACAATGTAAGTATGTAGTTTACGAAAATCAAAAATATTAGTGCCTTCCACACTTTCCCGATGTAATTTTGTGCAAAGACAAACTTAAACAATTAAAATTGTATGCAACACTTCCCCCAACAGGCAACAATTTAAATACATTTGCAAAAAAACGGCAGTTTTTCTTATTATAACACAATCAACATTTGTAGAATATATACTTGCCACTGGCAATCGTCAATAAATGTGGGGTCGAGTATGTATGTAGTATGTAGTAATTTAGTATGCATTGTTTTTCTGTATGACGAATAATAATTTCCAAGTTCAAAAATTGAAAGCAAGTGCGCAATTCCTACGTTAAGTTAACCGCAGAGGAACATAGTACCTCAACGAAGGAATGCATAGTGCATACAAACGAAGTCAGACAAAAGTGCAACCACATAGTACATACATTTAATCTTGATAACAAAAAATGCGACTTTTAATAAAAACCAGAAATTAAGTAAAAGTATTTTGTCTTGTCAAAAAAGTCACTTGCTCATTTGCGTGTGTGTGTAAACAGTGTAAAGGTTACGACCATAGATAGTTAATTATCTAGATATAGACTTGACTGACAACCATGAACCGGTTCGTAGGTAAAGGCGGTTGTCTCCGTTCCATTGCTACCTCAATCCTTTTCTCTGCTCAAGATCACCATTGCATCATCACCTCTTTACCTTTCTGCACCGACTGCCGACGTCAATGTTGACTGAAAAAATACAATATGTTGCGCCGTCATCATCGTTGAATTATACAACTTTTACATATGTACCTCCAACTTTAGTTTTACTTCTCAAGTTGAAGGACGTCCATGTGGTCCAGGTCTGATCAAATGTAAAATACCTAACTCTTCCCTAACAAAAATCCTTTACTTTCATCAGCCAACAACATAATTAGTGGAGAGAACTGGAGAAGTGATAACCTCAACTCATATATGGTTCGCCACTCGCCACCAAGTACGGTGGCAAGTTTCACGGTACCCGATAAAAAAATTATTGCCACTAAAACGCTGCTCCCCATCCCCAATACTGCAAAACAACTGCAATTATACTAAACATCCACAATTTAGCTGTAAACAAACCGTTCTACGCTCTAAATAAACCGTATGGAATTCCCAGAAACAGTGAAACGTATTGGTTAAATGTATTATACCACCACTTCATTTTGTATGACGATCACAATTACACATGATGACATCAAAACAGGCTGTGAGGTTATAAATAAAAAATGATGTTGAACCGCACATGAATTATAAAAGCCATGTACATCGCTTTGCTGCTGGTAAGCAAAGTGGGCAAATTAGCAAAATAAAGCTGTGACTTTAGTAGGAAAGACTGACGTCATTGTTACGGCAGCACACGAGCATACGCCGTTTTGTACTAGCCATAGTCGTATCTCAGCAAAAGCAGAAGTAGTGGTCTCATTCCCTGAATACGATATGGCGATAATATGATGGTACAAGAAGCTTGTGATGTGATGACCTCATGTTCATCCTCACAAGATGTATTCATAAACAGTATTCCGTATTGCAAATTTCAATACAAACTGCAATACCAGTTCGCTAAATTCTCTGCAAATCTATATATAACGTGAATATGAACGAGGCGCTTTCATTCTCTGATCCAACGCTGGGTTTTCTTATGATAATTACGCTACAAAATACAACAGAAAAATCTTCATCGCTGTAATGTAATTCAGAGAACGAGTCTGGCAAGGATACTGGACTTGGTTTACCTAATTGAACTTGTTGTTTGTTTGTAGCTTCATCTACGTCCTAGGTATCGCCGTTCTGTGGTGCAAAGCAACAAACATGAAAGACTTGAAAAGGAACGATACAATAATATCGCAAATTACGATATCGAGAATCGAGCGTATTCGTGCTTGTGCAAAGATTGAGGGTTTGAGAGTTGTTGGAAATGAGTCGCTGTTTGTCGCTGGCAGTTGCAAGAAATAGTAATGCTGTTGAAATGTTTACTCATGATGATGAGTTCTTGGGACTCGCCAGTGAATAGTCGACTGCGAGGATGCTGACGTCGCGTCATTACCATCATCATCCTTTCCCCTGTTGTTGCAGATAAAAACAATAACACTAGAACCAGAACCTCGGAAAGAAAACAAACATTTTTTTACGCCACGAGGAACATAAACTTTTACTTGCGCATAAAAAGAACTGACTGTCGGGGATGCCTCTTCAGTCATCGTACATTAGGGAAAGTGTGCAGACAATTCGCGTGGTCATACATATATTGTTTATAAAACGTTTTAGCTACAATTTTTGTTGACGTTGGATTTGCATCAGAGGAAAAGTTATTTATTATTACATTTTGGGATTGCTACAGTATTGTGAAGTTGTTCGATAGGACAGGAGACAGTGAGAGAATATATCAGTACGCCACCATGCCTGTAAGCCAAAAATTGTAAAGAAAAGTTGTAGCGAAAAAAACGAGAAAACCAAAGAAAAGTTTTGTTCAATTATTAAAAATTTTCGTTTTTTCTGCTTTAAAAAGATATCAACGGCAGGTATGTTAGATACAGAAAGTGTCCAATTTCCCCCAGAGTTTCAATTGGGAACTTCCACCGTTGCTTACCAAATTGAAGGAAGAGGAAAGGAAGATGGTAATTTGGCGATTTTTCTATTTAACTAAATCCGTCACCGTATTTCAATTTATTTATAAATTCATGTTTTATTCATGTGATGCATTGATAAATGTTTTATTTTATTGGGTAGGAAAGGGATTTTCAATGTGGGATGAATTTTCTGAGTTTCACCCAAAAAACATTACAGACAGGACGACTGCTAATACAGCGTGTGACTCTTATCACAAATTTGAGGAGGATGTGTTCATGTTGAAATCGATCAATGTAAGTTCTCTTTCATAAATAAAATGATTTGGCGATATTTGTAAAAACAAGAATATGCTATTATGTTATTAAAAGTATAAATTAGCTACACTTGTTTTTATTTCATTTTATTCAGGCAAACAGCTACAATTTTACGCTAAATTGGTCCCGTATTCTTCCAGAAGGAACAACATCATACGTCAACTGGAAAGGGATAGATTATTATGATAGCTTGATTAACACACTGCTTGAAAATGGTATCGAGCCAATTGTCACATTGTCCGACCAAGACTTGCCGCTTCCCCTTGTTAAAAAATATGCCGGAGGGTGGATGAATAAGCATCTCATCCTTGCGTTTGAGTCATATGCAAAGTTCTGTTTCTCTAAGTTTGGTGATCGTGTGCGACAGTGGATTACAATTTCTGAGCCCTGGGAACAATCTTGGAACAGCTATGCGGTTGGAGTACACCCCCCAAATTTGTCGTTGGGTTGCAAAGGGGCCTACCTGGCACTAACAAATCTTTTGAAAGCTCATGCCAAAGTGTACCGATTGTATGAGAAGAGATTTAAGCAGAGACAGTATGGAAAAGTGGGAATATCGTTAAGTTGTAGCTGTACTGACGATTTAAGTGTTTCTCAACAGTTGGGTCGTGTTATGGACCCGTTAATGTTTGGTAGCTATCCCCGAAATATCACGGGTTGTCCGGAAACTCATAAAAAGTGCTGCTGTCCCTCCTTATTTCGTGCCGATTGGGCGCCCGTTTTGAAAGGTGCTTTTGACTTTGTCGCGTTACACTTCTCTCCGGAGCTGCATGTGAAAGTAGACTCGTGTAAGATTAGTAGACTACCAGAGGAAGATACGTCGTCTCCATTTACGGTACATAATGTGCTATCCACAATGAAGACTAACTATGGAAATCCGGAAGTTTTGCTGTTTTGTACGGGACCACCACTAGCCTTGTCGTCACAAATGATGGACATTGATAGGGCACAGTATTTTAATCAAATCGCCAAGAACATTATGGAAGCATTGGTGAATGAACAGTGCAATGTCAGAGGTTACTTCCCAGGAAAGTTAATGGATTGCTGGGAGTGGGACTCAGGCTTCACGTAAGTAATATTCACATTTTTGTATGATATTTCATGTACCTAAAAGACGAGGACAGTTTTATTTATGGTTGTCTTATCTTCATTATACAGGATATCACACGGGCTATTCCATGTGGAGTTTTCGAATCCCCACAAGAAACGATCTCCACGTGCCTCTGTAGTATTCGTTCTTAAGCATCTATTCAAGGAAAAGAAAGTGCAACCGGATTTGTTTTAAGTTTAAGAGGAAAAAGCTAAATTAAAAATTGTCTATAAACCCAATTATCTGCTCACACTAAATAAACGTCGATTTTGTAAAAACAATTTCATATACACGTTGTTCCAATTCACTTTACTTGTTATTTATTGTCATCCCACTGCTCATCAGTAATTGTCAGCTGGATGAAGAAAATTTAAGGAAAGCATCAAATTCTTTTCCACACGTGCCAAATACTGTATTTATAATAACGTTTTATGTAAACTGCAGCTACAACAAGGACCAATTGCAACAAACAAACAAGTTTTTTCTTGGATTTCCCAAATGTATGCGATGTTCCCGACAATATCTGTATAGCTGCAAATTAATCTTACCTTGTCGCAACACCTGCTGTGATCAATGGCATATTACTGCTTATTATTTTCTTGTGCCAACAATCCAATTCTGCTTCATTCCAAACAATAAATTAGTATGACATTTGCTGATCGTATAAATTATCCCAGTTGCATAAGTAATGATTAATACGTATTTTTATGACTCGTAATTGGCTCGACTAAAAGTAATTATTTGTTGAGATGTCATGTTGTGCAGTTGCGGGAGCATGTTGAAAGTTCATACGCATTATTGCTAGCACTATTTAGAAATTATGAAATACGCCCATGCGTTTTTGACTATTCTGACTATTCTCATGCGTAAAACTGATATTTGTCACACAATGTGCAATAATGATGAAATCACCCGTACTCCGTACTTCGTAGTCTGTATCTTTTTGGGTTTTACAAATAAATACTGCTGCACTTTCCAATTTGCTTTATATTTTCATTCAACGGTCTTTTGTCAAATACTACATGTTGGTTTATTAAAACAAGAAACTAAATTACACACAATTTTGGAAAGATGTTGTTTAGATTGTGTTTGCTGGTTGTAAGTTTTTCAGCAATATTAAGCCATGCTCAATTTCAAGGAGAAACCCTGAGGTTTAAACTGTCGGCCATGTAAGTACATTAGACGAACTACATTTTTCTATTTTTTTCAGTAAATAAAAATCGTACAAAATATTTGACTTTATATAAACGCTTGCAGGAATCTGCCAAATAGCGACGTGGATGGCCCAAGTGATCCGTATGTCATGGTATTTACCGGAACCAGACAGCCAACCCATAGACATCGTCACTGGCAGTACCTCGGGACAACAGCAACTAAAATAGACACTCTTAATCCTGTATGGGACGAGGTTTTTCAGTATCAGTACATAAATGGCACAGACCAGGTTGGAGAAAACTTTCATTTTAATACAATTTTATGCTGGTCCGTCAAGATGGGTAAAATGCAAACCTACATAATTTTCAGAGTTGGAGATTTTTTGTGAAAGACCAGGATGAGTCTTGGATCAATCCAATCTACGCTATCGACGATCCACTGGGAAGAATAGATGTTCGTGTGGAAGACTACGTTTTTCAACTTCGAAAATCAAAGCAGGACAGGGGCAACAACACGGGGCCACTGAAAGCAATTCAAATGTTCTTGACCCATCCGTTAGGTGGTGTGTTGCTTGTCAATCCTGTCACTGACAATTGATTGTTACATATTTTGTTTTTGTTTTTTACACAAGCAAAACTCTTTGTACGTCTTTTTCATGAAATAAAATTATTGCCACTTTGCAACGTGTCAAATCAAGTGTGACATAGTTTAACGTGGAACAATCTCTCTAGAGATGTGTAATTCATTCCAGTTCCCAGCCAGGGAAAAATTCATGTTAAGCTGTCCTTCAGTATTTGGAGTAGTATGCCATCGATGATGCATGATATGATATATATACTCTTCTGATTACATAGTAAATTAATGCACTGATTAACATAGACAAACGAAAAACATCAACCGTTACAGAAACTGGGAAGGTTGCAGATATTTATTTGTGCTATTTATTATTTTTCTAGACATTAAAGTTAAGCTGGTATGTGGATACACCCACTACGTGACAATATTTAGCGATTACATAAAATGGAGTCCTGTGAATTTGACTTTCGTTATTTATTTAATGAATCTGACATTCGAGTTCTAGTAGCTTCATTAGCTTCAAGGCATCCTCGTGGCTCTCTCTCTGGGTTCCGGAGTCCTGTATGCGTTTTTAAGCCCCTTAAAGTCACAACATCACAAGTCGTTATACACAATGAGGTCAAAATCGGTGTTTGAAATAACTCACTGGTGTGGGTTTCTTACGCTGTGTTCCATTTTATCTTGCCATTTTGCTTACAATGCAGCTCAGTTTCACGGAGAATCTTTGAAATTCAAACTTGCTGCAGTGTTAGTTAAAACAAATTAAACTTGTAAGTAAAATTAATTGTATGCCAAATTCTGATTTGAACATGACAGTATTATTTTATGCATCATTAGAAATCTTCCAAATTGCGACTTTGATTTTGACGGGACCAGTGACCCATACGCAGTTTTATTCACGTCCACAAAACGGGATGGCGATCATCGGCACTGGCACAAGTTTGGACAAACATCAATGAAGAAAGATACGCTTAATCCTGAATGGGATGAGGTGTTCGTATATCAGTACATTAATGGAACCAACCAGGTTTGTGTCTTATTTTTGAGCATTTTGGCATCTTTCTGTGCAGCATACACCAGTAATTAACTGTATGTACGCCAAAACGTATATTAATTGCGAAGCCCGTAATTTTTAGATGTGGCGGGTTTTTGTAATCGACCAAGATAGGAGTTGGTACAATCCTTTTGACGACCCACTTGGAAGAGTGGAGGTCTCAGTGGAGGATTACTTGAATGAAATTAGAAAGGTTCGAGAAAATGGAACTTCGTATAAACCGGTGCAATTGTTTCTGACACATCCTATTGGTGGCGCTGTGGTTGTAACACCAATTACGGACTGACAACATCATTTGTTACAATGACATCACAGCATAAAATTAAGCAGCAGTTGGCGGTGTTAACAGTTAACATTATCTGTGTTCTTGTGATAACCACTTTTATTTAAAACTTTGAAATAAATTACAAAAGTGTTAAAAATCACGAAATTTCTTTAGTATTAGTGTTGCACACTTAAGTAGACCTGAAAAGTTTTTAAACTTTACGAACATTAAGAACGCCTTTCTTTAAGCTGACGGACTGATCTTGATTTTTTTGTACATATTCATTCACATCCAACCAAGCATCGCCCAGCTCATCGTCTCGGCGTCCTTCATCATCGTCCAAAACGACGAAATGAAGTTTCTTGAAAAATCGAACAAGCATAATTTAGTTAATTTAATAAACAATTATTTTTAGTTCATCATATTTTTTAAATTATTAATATCCTTACCGGTTGTTTGGTAGGATCATATTCGTAATCAATAATATCAGGCCAAAATGGATTTTCTGTGTCGGTAAGTTTAGCAGTGGATCCAATAAGCCTTTCAGGTTCAGATCCAATCTTGGCGAAAACCTTGACATGTGGGTCACTGGTTCCTAATATATCTTTGTCTTCCAAGTTGCTAAAAACCAAGCCAATTGATTATAAACCATTACAAAATGAAATGCGTATTTGGGTTTACGGTTGAATGGCGGTTTGAAACTTATTGTTTTTTTGTCAAAAAATATACTCACTTTGCAGACAATTTGAACTTTATTCGTGTCACGGGACTGGCCACCTGAATGGCAGCAGGAGGTTGATGAACAGGAGTCGCGACTGGCGCTACAGCTACAGGTGCGACTGGAGCTGGCACATG
This sequence comes from Callyntrura sp. NNG-2020, assembly GCA_027744055.1. Taxonomy (NCBI): domain Eukaryota; kingdom Metazoa; phylum Arthropoda; class Collembola; order Entomobryomorpha; family Paronellidae; genus Callyntrura; species Callyntrura sp. NNG-2020. Next base: position 24,229 of record JAHZNE010003210.1, read on the forward strand.
ATAAACTTGTTGTACTGGAGCAGGAGTTGCAGCTGCAGGGGCAGCGGCATTGGGATCAGCATTGTTAACGGTTAATGTTCTGTAGGCATTTACGAAATTAAGGCAAATGATAATAAAGTGCATTCATATAAATTTTAATTAAATGCACTAATAAATGTAAATACTCTTATGTACCCTTTTTTGCTGAGGTTGACGGTGAGTGTTTGACCCTTTTGTACATAGTCATTGACATCCACCCAAACTTTGCCACCGGAATCATCTTCACGGCCTTGGTCATGATCATAGATCTTGAAATGCCATTTCTGCATGAAAAAAGGTAAAGTTCCATTATAAAGTAGTTCCTACTTGTTGTAGCACATATTTAATGATTATTATAAATACCTGCTGTTTGCTCCTATCGTAATCGAATTCAAAAACCTCGCCCCATTGAGGGTTCTTATTATTGTCAATTGTTGCACTTCGCGCAAATTTAGTTTCCTTTGTACTAGCGCCTTCTGTGTAGTAGAGCTCCACATATGGATCGATGGAACCAATCTTGTCCTTTTCTGGTAAGTCCCTAGCAGACAACTTAAATTTGAGCTTGGCTTTGTCAGGGACGGTTACTGTCTGTGGTTGGGGTACCAACAAAACGCCTCCAGTAGTTGGAACTAGTGGAACAGTTGCCGGTTGTACTACTGGAACGGTGTGAACTGTTTGTACTACAGGAACTGTATGAGCTGGATGAACTATTGGAACTGTCTGGACGGGTTGCACAATGGGAATAGTTTGCACTTGTTGTTGCAGCGGTGCTGGTGCGGCAGTTGTGGGAAGAGGGTCAACCGTACTCAGGATAAGATACCTGCGCAAAAACATATTGTCTTTGTGTAGCAATACCTAACCAATAATTAAGGGGCGTTTATAAATTTTGCTTTTTTAGATAACCAAAACTTTCTTACCCTTTCTTATTTAGATTCACGTTTAAATGTTGATTTTTGTCGACATAGTCAGCAACATCAACGTAGGCTTCACCACCTTTATCATCCTCCCGACCATTGTCGTGATCATACACTTTGAAATGCCACCTCTAAAATGTTGAAAATACACGTACATTAGGAATAACTTTATGTTCGGTAGTTTTGCGTTGTTTATTAAATCCATTGCTACTAACCTGACGCCTAGCTCTGTTGAAATCAAATTCAAAAACATCTCCCCAATCAGGATTTTCTTGATCTGTCAACGTTGCTGTTCTCCCCAACATCGTTTCTTCCTTTTGTCCCTCCTCATTGGAAAAAATTTCCACGTAGGGATCAATTGTGCCTATGGTGTCTTTATCGGGTAGGTCTCTCGCAGATATTTTAAATCTCAGCCTTATCGACTCTATAGGGGCTGCATGAACTGCAGCAGCAGCCATTACGGCCGCGAGAAGAACTGCCTTGTACATTGTAACGAGCCCAACAATGCCTATCCGCACAATCCCAAAAATGATCTACTCACAAGAAAAATAGAGAGACGACCAAAAGCCTTCACAAACCAATGAAGACTGGACGGCCAACCATACCAAGCCATTTCTTTATATAACTGAAGGACAATGGTACCCAAGACTAGCCATTACTGCATTGCATCTTTTTTCGCTTCGTTTTCGATGATTACTTGATCACTTTTGCCTGGTCTGCCTGCCTGACAACAACATCATCATTTTCAAGACTGGCCACTGATATTAATCTTAAATCATGACGTAAAACAATGTGTAGGTTCTTATGGCTTTAGCAAAAGCTATTACATTGTCTTGCTAATTCTGACATCCTTCCCCTTTTCCCCTCTTCATCACATTATGGCAAAGATTGGTTGCGCATATAACTCTTTTTCTTCACGGTTGTTTGCTGCTATTATTATGACTTGCTCATCTTCAATTTCCATTTCTATCGTCTTCAGCTAGCCATCAACTCTATAAAAACAACAGGTTCGATATAACGACTGCTGAAACCTTGATTTTATTTTCCAGTATGTATATATAGTCAGTATTTGGTACTGGGAACTTTCATTGTTCTTGAGAAGTCAAAATATCATGAAAATACAATTTTAGCATTTATGTTTTATATACTCCATTTTTTGCTGGTCATGCAAAGCTATATGTTGAATTCGACTTTTATTCAAGGAAAAAGAACCGCATTGCTTGGAAGACAAAACCTCCAGTTTCACAAACATGGTAATTGGTACGTAGGGGGTCTTCGTGCTATCACAAAATGTACACGTGTATATTTAAGTTTTACCGGACCTGCTCGTAAAGAAACGCATTTTGATGACAGGCCAATTACGTTTACCCGAGGGTCATATAAAGCCATGGCCTAAGTCATTTCTTACTTTTATTACACATGCAATTGCTAATTGGAATTAATGTTGGTAATATAAAGAGTACTTTCGAATTGCCTATTACTACTACCTCAATGCGGGAAGTCAATAATGTGTTTGCATACGTGCATTGATTAAAGTATATTTTTAATGTCGGTAAGACGAGTGTTTATCAGCGATCGATGGCACTGTATAATCACTGGTTATTAATCAGTTTCAGAGAGGGAGAGAGAAAGAGAGAGTTTTTTTACTTTGGCCGATATTGTTAATAACTTTGTAACAGGTGGGGAAGTGGACGAAAGGATGCCAAATGAGGAAGAAAATGTTACGCAACTAAACAACTTTGGCGTTTTCTAATTTGTCACAAGCAAGTGAATAAAAAGGTTAGGATAAAATGCATGTAAATGTGACTTGACACATAAAAATAAAATCATATCTAGAAAAAACTGGTTGCGGTCTCGCTAAAATATAAGGTGTACACTTTATTTTGTTTTGATCGTACATGCCTTGCTCCTCTCCTTTGCATCATCGCCAATAACAAATGAATTCAGCAGAATTTATCGGACGATTACTGGAAATCTCGCAGACAAAAAACAGATTCTTGGAATAATGGGTGATGATAACTAACCATATCTTAGCTATAAGTAAGTACAGTATATATTAAGTATAGATGGTACACCCTCCATTTCTGCGGTAGCGGTAGTAGGCCAAAATATCTGCGGTAGCGGTAGTATAAATAGTATTGTTCACAGCAAATTGTCGTTAAATGCATATATTGTAGCCAAAAGTATAGCCGATTCAATTAAAAGGTAATAAATTAAGCATACTGACAACACTGCAGCTTAATTCCAGCAGTAATCAAGCGTATACTACATAAAATCATAATATTATGTCTTTGGTAGCGGTAGTCCTGCTAAAGTTTAAAGGGGGAACGAGGGGGGTGGCATTCTTATCCTGCATTACATTATGGCCTCTGCCCCTCCCTATCCTCTCTCTCTATTAAATGTTAAATCTCTAAATCCGGGGGGAAATGTCAAACTCATCCATGGTATCAAGGGAAGGCAAAATCCGCTCAGTCGCCGTCACCGCTGGTACTGCTGCATCCAATCTCTGGTTAGAAGTGACTTCAACGATCTTTTAGAAATATTTCATACACAGAATGAAAAAATGATGCGGTGCAGTGTTATTGTCTTCATTCCAGGTTTACACTAGGGGTGAGCAAAGTGTCCGACAATGTCGGACAAATCTGTGTCCATGTCCATGTCCGACAAA
>JAHZNE010003211.1:0-11545 GCA_027744055.1 Callyntrura sp. NNG-2020
TCTGTCATACATATATACGGACAGTTGTTGTTTGGTTTTTTCTTTTTATATTCTTCCGAAATTCTAAAGTTCACCGTTGTTCAAAGTGTATAAATATAGAGGTACGTAGCCAGTGAATGACGGCTTTATTATTGATAATATTTTACTATTGTCCCTTCGCTCAGTGTTTTTATACATATGATGTTTGGTTTTATTTTGTATACAGAATAAAGTACCCTAATTTTAAATAGAGGTCAAAGTTCAAAAGTATTAAAATAATTTCAAAAATCCAATTTCTTTGAGCATAATGTTATTTCAATAGGTAAGTAAGGTATCATTTGAAAGTGTTTTATCATCCCAGCGTACATAAAACAACGAGGGGTGTGGGGGGAGGCGGAGCCCTCCATAGCAGTCTTGATGGGATTGTTCAATTGTTTTATGGCATCATAAGAAGACTACTTTGATTAAGTCGTAGTGGTTATTGGTTGAAATTAGCTTAATGAGAAGGTATGGGGGCGAAGCTCTCCATCTATATGTATTATATTCGAAAAAATAATTGACTATGATTGCTAAGGCATTGTTGTATCTGATCGTTGAAGAACATTTTTTAAAGAAGTGATTTTAACCGCACGGATGTACGGAAATGCGTGGGAGTCGCAGGCATTAAAGCAAAACCTCAACTTCAATTAAATTGTTGTTGTCAATTAATTAATAAATCGTGGGATGAATATTCGTAAATATAGTCGTTGTGATTAATTGATTGACAACAGTTTTAGTCCCGATTGATTATATCAGCGGGTTTGGTTTCTAAATAGTTTTATAGGTTTTAATAGGCAATTAATGGTGTTAACAGCGTTATATACAGGTTTACATACAACCATCGACAATTCTAAAGCGTCAAAATATCCTTATCCAAAAAAGCAAATTTTTATTTAATTGCAGTTAACTTTTACTAAATTGCCATTAGCTTTTATTATAATTAAAGGTCAATAAAAACCTAAAACCGCCGAACCAAGTGCAGGACATTCGAACTAACAATAAATTGTCTTGATGCCTAACACTTGAAGTAATAATAATTCCTAATAAATCCTTGCTCCATCCACATTCAAGCAAAGGGGGTTTTAAATGCTACGTGCTTTAGTTAAGAAAGAACCATGTTGGTTTTATACATTTTTGCAGCAAAATAATTCAAACCCCAAAAATTTGCCCACGAGTAAAGTTGTTTACTACCATCATGTATCATCAATTATAATATACGTTTAATCCTTAAATAATATAGCTGAAATAAAAAGACATCACTGGTATGTCTCCTGCTCTGAGTCGAAATATTTGCTTCAACCGTCAAATAAATATTTAAAATGGCCAACCGAATGTCAGTTTAAGTTCATACAAGGCTACGATGTGAATATTTTATTATTCGCCTTCCCTGTGCTATTTATTCAACAAACAAAAACCTAATCATACTTTAATAAAGAGAAACGATTTAGAACGACAATGACAAATGCACTTCATATGACCAGGTATTTCATCACAGACAAGTCTTCACGGCATTCAACTTAAGACACTATTTCTTCCTAAATATTTATTTAATTGAATGACAAAGTGTTTGCAGATTTGCATAGGTGAAATGATTACAAATGATTTCTGTGTCAAGTTATTACATATATGCATTACTAAAGGAATAAAATTTTGCAATCGAAAAGGAAACAATTCACTTTACCGATAGTAAATACAATTGATCTACATAACCAAATCAACTTACTGTCGAATTTTAAATACGTTGGCTTGCACGAGGCACTTCTAAGCATTTTACAAAATTGAGTGGATCGAGAGCAGGCACTTCTAAGCATTTTACAAAATTGAATTGATCGAGAGCAACTATGAGGGGATGGATTGTTGACATGGAAATGCAACGGGTGACCTCACACTTCAGATGACAATAATATTAAAAACCCATCAGCAAACATGAAGGAAACTTGTACGACTTTTAATTTATAAAGTATAGGTAAACTTCAAAGTTGCATAAACGATGTGTAGCCAGTACTCTAGTCCAACTGTCAACTTTTATTTTCCCGACGTACGTTACCACAGACACCACCATTGTAATTCAGTAGATACTGCACCAAAAATCTCTTACTAATATCGGACGTACGTCAGAAATGGGGTTATCTACAAAACGAATGTTCATGCAAACATTCATAAATCTTCTGATTGCAAAAGTCATTGTAGCCCAAAGCATGTTTCATCCTTTTGAGTTCTTCGGTCCTTGCATTTTTCATTTTTCTCATTCTAGACGTTCAGAACGGCTCGAATACAATGAATCATCCATATCTCTTCAATCGCAATTTTTTAACATCTGTACCCGTTCTCAAACTTGTGTGAGCGTTCACACAGGTGATATGTTCATTGACAAAATTCTAAATTTCACTCAAAGTAAACTTCATACTGCGCCCGCAATTCAAAAGGTACCCGGTGGTACATCAGTGGGACGCCTAAATCTTTTAGAATACCAACTTTGGTACTTGACTATCGATAAAATACTACTACGCATCAAGCACCGCTCTATATGCACTGTGCAATTTCCCCATATTACACGTGCAAATGACAAGTCATCGGATGAAACATATCGCATGTCCCAGGTGGATAACATCTTGTGGCTGCGTCTGAGCCACACGGGATTTTTGGACTTTTTCAACATAAGGTCGCCTGCATATAATGACAACTTTGCCTTGATTCCTGGTACATGCAGAAAGTCCACTACTGTGTTGGTTACGATTTACGCCAAAGCAAAGTTCGTATTTATAAATCCGTCAGTGGCAGTTTGTCCTTATGTTTGCTTCGGTACAATGAAAATGACATGGGATGAACACTATCTAAACAAAAATGAACATGGTATTCTATACTGGACCGAAGTCTTCTGTAATCCCATGATATACACCAGCTTTCCGTTGACTGAATTTAACGCAAAGTTACAAAAATTATACAACATTAAACATCCGCCGGACAGCAGTACAGGCTACATAAGTATTGAAGATTCTTCATCAATAATTTCCGGTATGTACAATTGCTCCAATGCCGATCATGTACTTTGTACAACGACATTACAGGTTACTTTGGGCGTTGCTAACAAAGATATAAAATCTCGACATTATCATTCCTGGGGGCACGAGATACGACAAGGTGGATTGCGATACATCATTCTCACCAGTTCAAAACAAACCGATCTAAATTTTGGGGAGTTGTCATCTTTGTTGTCTCCATTTGACGTAAAAACGTGGATTAGTGTATTAGCTATATGTGTGCTTTGTAGCATTGTCACGTCCATAACTACAAAGATTTCAGCAGTTGACTCTATACTGTGGCTACTAGCGACACTGGTTGAACAAGAAAGTTTGAACCGTCGATTCCGAACAAAATTGATTTCTGTGCATTTGCTATTTTGGATTGCAGGGTGTCATTTCATTCGCAGTTTTTACACCTCTTTTGTTTATTCAAATATGGCTAAGTCTCCCGATCCGATCTGGCTACCCACAACACTTAAGCAATACATTGAAGGGCAGGAAGGTTCAAACAACCTAAAGCTTGTGATGTCGCCTCTCACTATTGAAACCATTGCAGATATGATCCATGTGCAATTAACAGAGCCAAACAGCACAGCATCCAAATACTGGAATAAATTCAAACTAAAGGTGTATGAGATATGCAGCTTCTATATGATTCATCACGGGTTGTTGCAAGATTGGTGCGTTTATGAACCGAACGAATCGTGGTTAGATCGAAAGTTGATAAAAGCACGGCAAAATATTACCAATGCCGATAACATAATATTAGTGTTGAGTAATGTACTTGATGAGTACCAAGTTTTATTTGACGTTTATAAATTCGCTGGTCGTCAGATATACTATGAGAATGATGAAGCTCCGTTCCTAACAAGGATGGTATATGGTTGCTTATCTTTAAACACGTGGTATTCTGATATTGCACTGAATGCCCTAGGTCATCTACACAGCAGTGGTATTTTATATTTGCAGAATATTTTGGCAGATATGGAACTTATTAAATATTACACGCTGCTATATGGGTCTCTTAAGTATGGTAATGGCAGCATGATGAGCTGTATCCGCATGAACTTGGAAAGAGATGCAAGACGAGGAAAAGCAATTGAAGGACATGGTGCTGAACATGCAAATCACAACAAAGTTGTTCCACTTTCAAACCTAGATAGTTTACAAAAAATGGAAGTCTCACTTGTAAATTTAGTTGCCACTTGGAAACTGTATGGCAGTGGTGTTTTACTTGCGTCCTGCTTGTTCCTTTCGGAAATTATATTGCGTTTTGAAGGTGTTAGAAATGGATGCTTCCAATTCCTTGGATGATCTCCAGAATAATTAATATTTTAAAACTTCCTGACATTGCATTCCTTTGTCTTGATTCTGCATAAGCCAATATATGTGCTATGAGGTACTAAATCATGCAATTTTGTAATTACAAAAACCGTTGTTTATCCGGGTCCATCCCTGCATGTGCAAGAAACCGCATTACAATACGTCACTACAAATTTTATATAGGGTTGAGACCATGCCACTTCGTCAAATTCGACGTTAGTGATATATCAATTTCAAAAATGACATGTCAGTCTTGACAAAGTGATATTCAATAAACGTAATGTAAAATCAATAACAACTGACATACGTCAAACTGACATTCACGTTGATATGTCATTAGTACCAACCATGGAATAGAATTGACGAGTCCTCCAATTGTTTGAGTGAAAGTATTTTTGTTACATTATAATGTAGTAGTTTCTTCAAACGGACAACAGATTGCATTCAGGTAAACTTGAAGACGTAAATAATCTCATGAATGTCGCTAAATGAAACTTTTTTTAAATTGAGCAGACGATGCAACGTTAGAATTTCACCTCTGAACGGTATTAAGATTTGGTTATTCTGTAAGAACATTACAAACTTCATAAAATGAAGATTCTCTATAAGTGATTTAAACGAAATAATTGATTTGAACAAATAAATTGATAAATCTTTACAAATTGAACAATATTTATAAATTATTTTTTTTATTCATCCTGAACAAAGTATCTTGTATCAGACACTTCATCTCATACTATATTGTATAAGATTAGTGAATCGTTTACCGTAGAACAACTAAAGTTACTAGAAAATTCATTAATTCTGTCAGTTCTTAATTACATGTCAATAGTCGTTGGCATTACCCACGAAAAATATATCAGGACTTTGGATAAAGTTATATGAACGACTGCTAGAATGATCTTGCGAGTACGCAAATACGATCATATAGTCGACAAAACACACAAGGAACTCAAATGGTTGTTCCCCACCAAAATACATGAGTATAGGTTACTTTCTTCTATGTATAAAGTAGCAGTATCAAAAAACGTCCCATATTTTAACGATTATTTTACACGGGCAGATAATCTACATTTTTATGGCACCAGAAATGCCGGTAAATTCTCTCACGGCTACAAGCACAAACTTGAACTGGGTAAGCGGGTGTTTCAGTATAAAGGAACGTATTTGTGGAACAAACTCCCAGACGAAGTCAAAGTTGCAAAAAGTTACATGTTCAGAAAAAAACTATACGACTTCATATATAAAAGTGATAATAGAGCATAGTAGTTGTTATTGTACAGTAAAGTGCTTACTTTAATCAAATGTAATATTTTTGACATTATGTGTATTTTAATTTATGAAGTCAATTTATGTAACATATTTCACTAATTTGATATGAATTGTAAAATTTTATGTACTAAAAATAGAATTTGATTTGACCAATGAAAAAAACTTAAACTTTTAAAGATACAAGTCCTATAATATATAGGCTACAATATGTGCAAATTTATCTAAATATGCAACCAAGAATAAAGAGCAACATAATAATAATAATAATACTAAAAATACCATGATTGACTGTACATACATCATCTGTTGCAATTTTAATTACCTGGAATGATCAACCGAAAGGAAATGCGTGTTTAACGTATTTTTACACACGACCGGCATTTTGTATTTTCAAAATGCAAATGAATTTTTATTTTGTAAAGCTATGACTTTATTCACCGATAAAACGTTTTGACGACATAATTATCGCACATTTGCATGTGCAGCAACAAACGTACGTTACTAAACTTACTACGTACAGAAAGATGATACATTTGATTTATAGAATCACAACAACACAGTTCGAACCTTCACATCATTAATACGTATAAAAATTCCTTAGGGCTCACAAGGATTGCAGTGTTCCTCCTACAATGCGTATAATTGAGACAGCATGTATGTCTACACTGAAGAATTACAATATAGTAAGAAAAAGTGTTTACTGTGAAGCGTTTTACACCGGGGACGAGTCTACTTAGGTGGCGTTTAGTGAAATTTAACGTCATTTCTTTGTTTCCCGTGTTCAAATGTTTGAAATGGCTCAACCCAGTGCATTTCAATTATTTTTAAATGCACCTTTTGAATTGGACATTCTTGTTTCCTGTCTTCTGTCGTGTTACCGTAAAACTAACCCATACGTAATTTTCCCTTAAAAAACTCTTTTCCGCTGGGCTTTTGGGAAACGTGTTCTTTATTGGTATTATACATAAATACTTCCCCACTCAAGACTCGTGTCCAATCCTGTATCCACAATTTCAAAACTTCTATATGTACGTAAGGTTGATTAATAAACGAAGTAATAAAATAACACAACAATTTTCATTTTATCCTCGCAATGTTACGATCGAAACAGGCTGCAGCCAACGTTTATTACTTCAAATAAAATCCCATCTCTCTTGTCATATACCATGATCAACCTGATTAAATTATCGACTTGTACCAAACTACCATCCTTTGTGATATTTGCGAATGTGACACAAGGCTCCGCGTTTGCTAGAAAACTGATTACCACAGATGCTGCACGAATGCCATTTTTCCCGAATGTGCTCACACAAATGACCATAGAAAAGGTCCTGGCGGGCAAACTTCTTTCCACAAAAGATGCAAGTGTACTTTGGCAATATTCTATTTCCTTCTCGCGCGTGACGCCGGAGGTGCCCGAAAAGTTCCGCCTTAGTGATAAAAGCCCTATTACAAAACAAGCAGCTGTGAGCAATGATGTTTCTGTGACGCAGCATATGTTCACGGAGGTCGGAGGAGTCAGAAAGGAGTGCTCCACATTCCTCGCATTTGTGCCTCTTCATCTCGTGGATTTGAGAGTGTCGCTGCAGATGGGACTTTGTGTAAAAGCATTTTTGGCATATGGGGCAACTGTGACGTTTTTCTGTCTTGTGAACCGCGCAATACAGTCGAATATGATCTTTGTAAGTTTTTTGCTTAATAAATCTCTTTCCACAGTGGGGACACTTGAAACAAACCTCCTTAATGTGACTTCGTATGTGGTCGTAAAAAAGGGACACGGGACTTTGAAAACTTTGCCACAAAATACACATAAAGGGCGTTTGTCCTGTTTTGTGGCATTACGAGAAGGCTGACTTGAAGATACTTTTTTGGAGGGGGGCTGGTTAGTGGCCTTTGATTGGTGGGGCGTATTCTTTGAGAACGTACGTAGAATGTCTTTGTGCATCGAGGTGGTTGTTGAAGGCGATAAATCGCTGTGTCCCCTCCAGGGAACAGCAGATTCGAATGTTTCCTGGGATATTTCAAGTTGCATGTCAACATGATTCGTTTGGGAATCCTCTGATGCTGCCGTTGGGTGAGATGTGGCATTCACGAGGGAAGGACGACTAGTATTGCCACTTTTTAATACATGAGGTTTCACTGGCTGTGAAACTGTTGAGATCTCTTCAACATTGGAAGATACGAACGCTGTTTCCGGGAACGCGTGGGTATGTAGCTGGGGTATTGCAGGGGGTAACGTGATGTGTGGATTTGCACTTTTGAGGATAGATTCTGGTAAGCGAGTAAGGGGAACTATCACAGTTACACAAGTAATGAATTTAGTAGATCCGTCAGAAAAAATTATCTGAACGACATGCGATACTGCGGAGGGGTTACTTGGTCGTTCCGTTAAATCTCCCGGTGTCAGGGGTGTTTGAGGAATGCCCTCATTCGTGGACCACGACGACGTACTACTCCTTCCAGAAATGGAGGTGGATTGCCCCCGATTTTCCGTTTCATTGGATGATTCCATTGACGGCGAAGATTCCCGGGGTAAATGTGGAGTGCGCGGAGTTGCGGACACTCTAGTATCATCCGGTGGCGGTAAGGGCAGTGCTACTTGGTGGGGTACACCAAAGGACGTATTTCTTCAGGCAACCGCTTTTCGTCTTACGTTGATGCAATTTCCATTGTAAGTTTAACCTGGCGATCATCCCCAGAACATCTGCACTTGTTGTCCCGATTGATATCTCTCAGACAAACCAGACACTGGAATCAACCAGCCAAAGCGGCCTCCATTTCCGACGTCCTATTCGGAAGTCCCGTGTACCTTTGAACTACATAATTGCTTAAAATAAGAAACAAATTCAACTTTTCATCTCAAGACCAATTTATTTTTGCGATTACCTGTATCTGGTACAGCTCCTATTTTCTTCCATGGAAAAGGACGTTGAACTGTGTAATTTGAGGGTTCACTAAAGTGTTACCTAACGGATGGTTTCCCCCTCTCAATATACATTTAGGTAAGTTGTTATTCACATTATGTGTTTTGCTGAATAGGTATATATTAAATGAACTTGTCGTACATGCAACACTAGATAATTGCAATTTATAGTCAGTAGAAATTTTGAAGTGTCATATATGTGGTGCTTACGAAACTTCTGATACCATTTATTTGTCAAATTAATAATTAAGTTGCAGCCAAACAAAACGTCTCACAAAACTGGCAATAAAACACCACTACCTCACCAACAAACAACAACAGTTTCGTTTACACGGCAACATTTCCCCTGCATGCACCGTGTATCCACTACCCTGTTCCTTTTCAATACAGAACATCTCTTATATGCCACTTTCCTGGAAAAATAGCACAGCTGTAGCAGGGAGCAAAATAGAGCATGCAACAGGATAGCGGATTCAGAAGGAGATGGGAGCATACACACAGTAGTGTATTCACATGTGGACAAAGGAAGGGAGTTTCAAACAAAGCTGTGATGTGTTGGAATCAGTTCCTTGTTGTATGGCCACACCATTTCATTTTCATCCAAAAACCCCAAGTGCTCTTTGTTGCGAAAAGTGTAGAATGATTATAGCGTAACGTAGACAGTGAATGACGGCATGATTATTGATCATATTTTAGCATTCCTTTCCCTATTTCTATTGTATTTATAATGTATTTTATCATTTTGTATACTGAATAAATTACTTTGTTTTATGAGGACACGCTATGTTTGAAATGCTATACAGGTTTGCGTAATACTTTCAACGGCGTATCCAGTCCAATGTATTGGGAAGGGCGTTATGATTAAACAATAAATGTGTGTATAAGCACATGACTTAATTAATTAAATTCATTTAAAGCCAGAGCGAAAATGATTTTTTTGTGTTTTTACTTTCATTTGAAAGGTGTAACAGTTGAGGGTTGTTAAATACAAAGCGCTGAATAACAGCAGTATCAGCGTTGACATAACTTGAACAACAAAACATCTAACTAGATGGGTAGTGAGCTGAAATTATTTTTAAAGTAGTTTTGTGTATCTTTTTAAAATCTTGAAATATTATTTATATTAACAATTTACATCACCACGCCATGCATTAATACTGAAAATTTTTCTCTGCTTCTATACCTGCCGTTCGTTACTGATTCAATAATGAAGTTTAAGGTGAGTTTGTCTCACCCTACTTCAATTCTAACAACTCCCCTACGTATACCGTTGTGAATGAACGGTGACCTTGCGGCTTCGGATCAGAAACTGAAGCTTTTTGTCTGCTTCAACTTGGCACGCGTAGTATTCATATTCACAACGGCAGTAGGAGCAAGCTAGCGCTATCATAGCGTTCAAATAGGTCATTGCTTGACTTGGATATCCTTGTTTTCTGTATTACATAACAATACTAGCGATACGTAAATTTCTACAACCCAGAAACTTCCTCTCTTTTCTGCAGGTAGTAAACCCCACAGAGAAAATTTATAATACATACACGTAGTCAAAACCGAAACGGGCTAATAAAACAAAACCGGAATTTTTTAGTCATCCCAGCAATATTATGACTGCAGTTAAATTTTCTTGTTATATACAAATATCAGCCTGACGAATATATTGACATTGTACTAGACTACAGTACTTTGTAATAACGGCCAATGTGATACAACTCTGCGCGTTTGCTGGTAAATTGATTTTCGCAAAAGCTGCACGAATGCCATTTTACCGGGATGTGCACTCGGATAAGATCCGCGTTGGTGTTGAAAGCCGTATTACAAGCAGCTGCGGGGCAGAGCAAACAACGAAGGATATTGTAGAACCTCTCCATTCACATATGGATTTGAGACTGTTGCCGCGTGTTGGACAGTTTGCTCAAAGATTTGGAATAAAAGGATATGGAATTCTTGGTTGTAAACTCAGAGCCAGAGTTGGACACGCTAATGCATTTTCTCGTTCAGTTATCCAAACGAAGCGTGGTATACATTGGAGAGATTACCGGTGACCAAAAATTATTTTGCATTCTGCATGCCTGGCATTTCCAATGCAATATACATATATCATGTGGACGATTGTAATGGATTGCATGCTATCAAGAATATTTTAAGTAACATATGACATGCAAAACCAGAATGTGAGAGGTCTTAAAGTTTTTATATACACAAACCTAATTGCGCCCTCCATGTATTTCTGAATAAAATTTATTTTTAGAATGATTTGCTAATTTTACCTACAGTCAAGAATTTATTTACGGCATCTTCAAAGTAATTATATTGATTGAATACAAAATACAAATGACACCAGTGAAATATTGCAATTATTATTCTAATTTTTATATGGTACATGTCAAACATACGTTGTAAAGATTTTTGTTTAACTTTTCAGCCCCTTAGAATTATCTTGCCCTGCACTGCCTAATTTTCACCAGACATCAACTTTGGAAAAGACTTACGAGGAACAGTACCTGGGTGTCAGACCAGAAAAGTGATGCATTTGGTATTCACTCATAGTATACGACCTTCTGAACTCACAGTGGCATACAAATTGGCTCTGAGTGGGGCTTTATGTGACCCCCTCTGGGTCATGATTGGCACGCATCCATCATATACAGGCGATATTCCTTTTCAAGTAAATTACGTATTGAAATTTGTAAATTCCGCTTCATCCAATCCATCATGCATGCCTCATACGTTTATATTGCCTAGTTTAAACCATGTGACGCCATCAGAAATGCTTCACGCTGAAGGTCGCTTTTCTTTAGTTTTATGAACCACTCTTTAAAATTAGTATACAGGTACACATATACGAGATACTTCATCATATCAAGTTTGGGATTACTAGAGAGACCCCAAGTGGTTACAGCGGATAACATCAACGGATAACCCCTTATAACAGTGTTCAGAGAATTATTTTTGTTCAACCAATATTATGCTTGCCATGTAAGAAGGA
>JAHZNE010003212.1:0-13012 GCA_027744055.1 Callyntrura sp. NNG-2020
ATGAAATTTTTCTTTTATAACCATATAACGCTTTTATATTTTCTTTTACTTGTCATGTTTGCTATAAACTTTTCATGTACTAATAAAACTTGTGTTTCTTTTATTGGTAGGTATCGTATGCAATTTATTGTTTGTTTGTTTTTCATTTCTATCCTCCTTTTTTGGAAAAAAAATTCAGGATAGTTTTTTTCCTCGGCAACGACCATCATCATTTTTAACTTTAAAACAAACTTATGATGTCTTCATTGTTGCATTTGCCATTATGCCAAAATGATAAACCGCACTTGAAATGGAATGATACGACAAACAGGAAATGGGAAATCACAAAGCATACGTACGGGTGCTAAATCCACTGCAAGCTCTTTACACATTGGAACCCAGTTTTTAGTCAGCGAGTCAGCGTCAGCGAAAGCTGTTTGGATGGAACAAAAATTTTGCTGGAAGGAAATTGTTATATTAAGTAATTAAACGACAGAAAATAATTAAAAAGTCGCCTAAATAAGCAAACGCTGGTAAAAATTGTATGCCGTTGTTCTTGGAAAGTTAGCCAGACTGGAAAACCGCTCAAATCTGTAATTTATAATATTTATTTTGCATGTTTTACATTTAGGGATACTCGATACAATTTTAGATTACATTTTTCATTATTAACCACCAAATCTTGGGGGTCTCAATATAGAGGTAGTTTTATCTTCTAATTTGAGGTATATAGGAGGCAGCACCAATAATTTCAACGATCTGAGACTACCACCTATCTACTAACGATTTCTACTATCCTATTACTACAGCAAATTAAACCGAAGGATTCCATCATAATTATAATTGGAAGCATGCGTTTATTTCGGAATACCAGGAAAATATTATTTATTAGCAGTCCTCCGAATAGCAACCGCTGACTCCGATTTCATTATTTCGATATATTCCCACATCAGTTAGTTCGGTGTAGCATAATCAAAAGCGAAATTTCAAAAGTCTCCTATTTAGCCGCGTAGTATGATGCAACCTCAAACGAAAACATTTTGTAGCACGCGCTATGCAGTAAATTCTTCCATGAAATAAAAACTCACCTGGATATAATGTTATTCCCCGTGAATTTTTCTTCGAACCAAATCATGTCGTAATACTCCCTACTACAAAACACACTATCAAGTCCTACTTAACAAATACGTAAAACTCACGTACAATATATTTCTCCCCCTTAATTTTGTTTCTGCAAGTTCCCCGAAAAACCAGGTCACAGTTACATACATACAAACATAGGTATACAAAACGCCAATGAACTTTCTCTGCATGCACAAAAATGTATCAATTACTGCGTGTACATAACTGCCTCCATGTAAGTTGCCTAATTAAAGGAAAAACAAGATGTTTTTGTGTATACGTACTTTCGAGCGTCTCCTCAATACTCCAAAACTTGACCTACTTGTTTCCTCCAAGAAAGTAAAGGATATGAAATTTTGCGCAACATTCGTTTGCATGTTTCATAATACCTTCCTTTTACAAACATAAACAAACATATCCAAAACTTTGTAGACTTTAGCCAATTGGCTTGTGTTGTTTGTCGTTCTTTCCAAATTTCCTCGTCACTCCAGGTCCAAACAACCGTTGTCGTCACTCACTCCTTAAAGCAACAGTATAAACCATGTGGAAACCCTATTCCTATTCCTCTTTAATAAGACCTTCAAAAATATTTCTCCAGTCTCCTCTGCTTTCTCCTTCAACTAAAAATTTTCTATTTTCGTGACTAGTAGCCCTGAACAAAAAATCGTGCGTGCTTATTATTAGTATGCGCTCCCACAAAGAAAAAAAAGCTCACGCAACGCAGCAGCAGCATCACCAACTCAGAATAATGTGAAATGCGACTAACAATACAACGATCCTTAATAAATTTCGTATTCAACGAGGTTATCACGTGCAAAATGTTACATTATTTTCCTTTTTAATGTCTCCCATAAAAAAAGCAGAGCACACACACACACCAACCAGACATGACATTTTGTTTGTTGTAGGTCCCCAAAGCACCCTGGAGTGCACGCGTGTATCTAATCGCGGGTAATATTTCATTTTTTTTTTGCGTAAAAGTATAACTCTAATACCTTCTATACATCTATAGTTTAGATTTCCAACCACGCCGCCTACAACTCCCTCCTTCTTTTCATGGTGACTGTGCACACCCCCAATATCTAAATAAACTACGGAATGGAGACCAGAAGCGGATTGTTCAAAATTATCTACAGATTCCAGGAGATATGCATTTTCCCCTCCATTTTTGTGTTTTGCTGATATGAAGCTACTAAAATCGCTCCGAGTATATATGAAACAATGCCCCATTATTAAAAGTAAAGCTGTTTTCAAAATTTGTGTATTTTGAACACGGCAGCCTGTAGCGTAGTAAATTAATGCATCTTGTCTCTCTTTCTCTCGAGTAGTCAGTCACAGGGAGTGATTAACAACAGCACTTTGATTAGCAGTAACAAGTGTTGTTCCATTATGTTCTTGCTGCGTGTGCGGATGCATACCAGAACGACTTCACTACAAAAAAGTGCTTCAGCAAACTACATGGTTTCCGATTCCTATTGTGCTTTTAGCCAAATAATGGAACAGGGTACACACTTCACCAGAGTGCGTGTACGTATCGGAACGACGACGACGACGACTACAAGGGGGAAAGAGAAAAGGTAAGTTTTCCGGGAAACAAATGCTGGCTCCGTGTACTTTGTCCTCATCTTCATTGTTATCATCCCGAGCAGCTTTAGAAAAAAACACAGCAGCAAGACATCATCGCTAGCTTGTAACCACGTTGAGCAGCTAATGATGCAGCAAAATTAATTCTTCTTTTGTGTACACCATCATCATCGCATCGCCCCCTCTTCTCCCCACTCCCTTTTTCTTGTTGGTAGCAACAAACAGGATCGTTCCTCTTCACTGGAATTATTCCCGGGAAGTGATTTTCGACGGGGAAGTCGATAGTATAAAAGGTAAGAGATGCGATGGAAGGGGAAAGAGAAGGGGAGACCTTTCGCTGTGTGGTGGAGAAAGTCAGGAGAAAAGAGGGGAGCCTATCATCTCGTTTCGACACATTTGCATATTAGAGGAACAGAAATATACTTGGTACAGAGAACGAAAATATTCCATTTTCACAACATAGGGAGTGGAGGAGACAACAACGGAGTTCGTTGAATACCGGATTGTGTGTAACATGGAGGTAGAGAGGATAAATCTGGCTAGCTAACAAGTATGCCCTGGAGAAATGTGGGAGAAATGTATAAATTAAGTAAAGAGTGATGATGGTAGAGGTTTGGTTATGCAGGATGAAGAGCTTTGTTGTGGTTGTGATGAAAGCATCACAGCGATGATGATGTGGTATTATTATCGTCCAATTGACCATATGCGATTGTGTACAATGATGGAAAGGTATTTTGTTGACAAGTGACTGTTACCAGATGACAATTGATGATTCTGCTCGAGATTTACTATAACATAATCTCTGTAAGTGTTTTTGCTGGGAGACCAGACATGTAAAGACTGGAGCTGGTTAACACGCTAATTAAGGCAATACAATACAAGTACATAATACCGAACGAATTGTCTAATTGGTTTTGAAAGTGTGTTGGTTGCACGACTGATTCGAAATTCATATTTGAAAGATATGATAGATTATGTCGAACGGAGATGTTTCTTATTATTTGTTGGAAAGATAGTAATTGGGTTTGATTATAATTTTAAAAGTTTGTCTTTATGACCGGTCGTGTTGTACTGCAACTGTGTTTTTTACAATAATTCAGAAAAATCTAGAGTAAGGGTAAGTATCAATAATTATTTTGCATATATTCGTCCATCACACTCGCAACATCAATTGGGTGTTGATATCTCATCATTCCGTTATCAGGGGAGGGAGATCGTGGCACCTTTTGCTGTCGATTTTTCCTGGATGTGTCTATCTCTTCCAAGGAATCAGCTTTTGAGCGTATCGGCGCTGCTGGTGTTTTGGCACGCTTTGAATGGTGTTTGGCGTGTGGGTGATCGTATTCCGGTGTACCCGTCTGCCCAAACTGTACTAGCTTGCCGTTGGATTCAGTAGGTGCCTTTTTGGATTTTGACTTTCGAGATTTTTTAGAATTTGTGTGTCGTGCTGCAGGGTCATTGGGATTTGAAACGGAGTCAGTTTTAGTACCCTCATTAGTTTCTGTATCCGTGAGTGATTTGACTCCAGCTTCGGACTCCAAAGACGAAGACCGAACAGTTGTGCTTTTGTCGATGGGTCCTTCATTCTGTGGTCCCCATACATTTGATGGGTTTGCTGCTGGATCCACCTTACTTTCTAAGTTATCGGTACCTTTTACTTCCTCAGATGATGAAGAATATGACGAAGGCGGATAAGGCGATGGGAATCCTCCAGGCATTATATTTTGTAGTTGCATTTGTTGACCATTATTCGCGTCATATCTATTAGAGTCAGGATAAAACATATTCGGAATTCGCTGCTGGCCCATTAAGTTTCCGTTTCTTCCCATCTGCGACTTCCAACTATTTATTGTATCATCATAATCGTATTCCGAGTAGCCAGGTACGCCTGATGGAAACGGCAATGATGGAAGACCCGACATGAAATTTGAACCCGGTGTAAATTGTGCTACGTTTGGTTGAATACGATTTTCCGTTGCCGGACTGGAAGCAGTACCTGTCGTCGGAAGATGTGACCTAACGTCCTGATGGACTCGGCTTCCCAACACGGCATTACCGCCAGTATTACCCCTCCCCGACGGTGGAACTACTACATTTATCTGTGGCATGGGACCATTATTGGCGTACACATCCTTCCACAATTTTGCAGCTGGACCAGTTGCTGGAAACAGCGCTATAGCTGGTACCTTTCCATCACCTCCAAATTGCTGCAATGCACTTGGCGACGTATACGCGTTAGGTCCTGGTAGTTGCCCATTATTTCCTAAACCTATCATCTGTGGTGATAGTCCGGGTGGTTCAGGTGGTCCCATTGGATAACCAGAAGGCGGAGAAAACGGCGGCTGAATATTTCTCACTGGGCGTCCTTCCTGTTCCGGTGTACTTCGCCAAAATCTTCGACCGGTGAACAGTGCCGGGTCAATATATACATCGTTGTTAGCATCTACCCATGACGGGGCTACGGCGGACCCTCTCGTGGGATCATAATACACAGGCCCGTCCCCCGACGATGGTGGGACCAACATGCCCGTAGGAACCACTGGTTTTACCATTACCCCTCCAAGTGGATTACTTTTAGTTCGGCGACCTGTCAGTTGATCAAAATCAACCTGTTCAAAATCTCACCTTACAATTTACTACTTTGATTGTCAAATTTTTCCTCACCGGACGTAGGATCGATCCATCCCGATATTAGGGTTAACCACAAGGTAGTTGCGTACCACACTTCCATATTGACCAGTTTAGCCAACTCCGTATTATTCCCACTGTTGCTGTTGCTTACAATTACACCGGTTTCCACTTTATCTACCACGCTAGCACCCCTGGTATCATTGAACATAACCCAATATGTCACCCTTTTCAATTTACCTGCTTTGCTACTAAACTACGAAAATTATTTTAATACCAACTAATTGCCTCACACTGCCATTACAATTGACCACTTGTACACATTCCTCTTACAAAATTGCACACACGCAAAACCTTCCTATTAACTTCTCTCTTTCAAAAGGACAATGCCGTGCGACAAGGTTTCTTAGTACAATTAGAGTTGAAGTGCCCATAAAAACGTTAATTGTTCCTTTGTACTAGAGGGTTTAAGTATAAAGGGGAGAAAGTGAGTGGCCCAATTAAAAGTTCTTTTTAAATGACTCCTTTGTTCTTGCGAGATTTCATCATAGCCATTAATTTCCCATCCACAGCATCAATTTTTGCCGTACATTTGTGTTACATCACGCAGTGTATGTATGAAACTAATGCTGCTGCTAGTATGCAAGTACGCAATGCACTTATAATTCACAAAACTGGGTTCATTCAAGTTGATTGTGTTTCAGATTCTCGGGGAAGCATTTAAAATAACTCCATTTACAAAATAACCGAAAAATACTGTGTGTGTGTGTGTGTATAAAAGAGTATGCTACACATTTACTCTGTGCGCTTATGCCTATTTTACTTTTAATTCTGCATTTACCCTCTTTTTTCAAAGATCAAAGTGATTTTTGCGCTAAATGACCGGATAAGTATAAAAACATCAAAGAAAAATGTAAATATGTTACGTGCATCGTTGTCTAAATTGTTCTATTTATATTTTCTACGAACACAATGGACATTCCTCAACTTTTTACAATTGTACCTCTCATTACCTTTGTGCAGGAAAGTAGAACGCTTAAAATATATGCAAATAATGAATTGAAGTATTCTTCTATCAAGGGGCAGTAACAAGTGCGGTTGGGGTTTTTTTGAGCTATACATGTACACTCGGTGGAGCTAAGCTAGTACCTATATGGTAAAAATAGAAACCGAACTCCTATAACAACAGGAATGAGACGCGAGATCAAAGAAAAGAGTAATGACAATGGGGAAACCATGTATGTGGTTATATTAGAACTTTGTGGCCAGATTCCCAAAAAATGGAACTTTTCGTTTCGCAGTAATATTTAGACGGTTGCAGAAATAACAGGGGCGATGGCGAATTTTAAAAATGAAGCCTTTATTAGAGATCTCCACTTATTCTACTTTTATACAACCAGTGTAAACGGTTGGGAAGACCGTCTCAAGAAGGGGACTGACAGTGAGAGCATTTAGCATTGTTAATTATTTAGCAACCTCGTAGAATTGATTTGGGGGGATCTCATTAGTAAAATGTATCTCTGCAAAATAAAAGTGATATTTTAACCGTGAAACCCCTGTTGTAAAGTAGAACTTTTGGAGACTCCGACTGATTAACTTCCCTTCACCATTGATATATCAGTGAATGGTCGCGAATACTTGAAAACTTTAATTTTACGTTACGTAGCGTAAGAACGTGGAAAAACCAACATTGCACTTCCACATGTAATGGGGTTGCATGAAATTCGTTTGTTATGCTCTCGGTTGGCTCTCCGATGGACGTCTGCGTAACGAGCCCTATGAAGCAAACTGTAGTTGTTGATGGAAACTGGAAACCAATGATACTATATAGATTGGCAGGGGCGAAACCTTTGAAAATAGAAAAGATAAAAAGAAGGGGTTCGTTGCCTGGCTTAATCAAAGTTGTTCCAAGGTCTTAATTTTCGAATCCAATACCAGGTGGGAATACAAAATTAATGGAAAAGCTTCCTTTTGAAAGACAGATTCTCTTCATTATCTTGCCAATTGAGGTTCGAATCCCCTCTTCTTCGGAGTCATAATATGGGTAACTCGTCCAAATAAAATTATTCAATCAGCATGTCTCTGATTTCATTCATTCGATGTTTGTCTGAAGTACAGCACATGCGATCTAGAAATCTGTGTTACTACTACTACTTCGTTCTGTAAAGTGGTAACGATATTTTATAGTTTAAAAATGTCTTCCTGTTACATTCGTAGACCAACAACAGCAACAGCAACCATCCCAGGTGCAAATGCAATATGGCCAACCTCAATTTCAGATGGCCCCCTCTCAACCAATGATGGTTATTGCCTCTAATCCTATGGCAGGAATGGGAGGCGGAGGGCCCTGTCCCATGTGTGGAAACACTGCACCTCCCATCGTCGTTTATGAACTCAATACGTGTGGAATTGTTACAGTGGTCATCCTCTTACTAATTGGCCTCGTACCTGGACTTATATTCCTTTGCTGTTGTCCCGGACCGGACCAATGTCATGATGCTAAAGCAAAATGTCCTTCCTGTAATGCAAACAGATTTTGAGGAAAATCACTTCAGACCTCGATAAAAAGTCACAATAAATAGTAGATTTCGTTCAATTCTTATCAGATGATAAACTCAATAGTGTAAAGTAATGCAAGTACATGCTTAAGATAAGTCATTAGTCATTACCATTAACAAAATTCATGCTTTTAACAAAATTTCTGTCAATAAAATAAAAAAACTATCAAACCAGAAAATCAGCATCTTGGTATTGGTATTTACTGTTGTTGGGAGAATATTTGCAAGATGACGCATCATTCGGCGAGAATTTTATAAATATAAGATCAGGTTGCGTGACGCTTGAAGTTATGTTATCCTAATAATTTTCTGTATCTGTCTCTTTTAGTGATACATTTTTTGTCAGCGGTCTGAAAATTATGAAAGATCAATCCGTCTTCCGGATCCGTCCGAAATCACAATAATGAAAAAAAATCTATTTTCACGAATTTATACAACGGTCCAACGGCTCGATTAGTTTTGTACAAGGATGCCATATAATTTTAGGTTTGGTAAGGTAGGTTCACGTGTTGTTCGTTTTTTTGCAGGGAGCATCTTCTCGAAAGTATACGACCGATTAATACCTACCGTTTTCATAGACAGCTAAGTTCAAATTCATTACCGTTAATAGTAGCATTCAAAATTATCATAATTAATGATGGCATTTAACAATGTTTTCGATCCTATCGAATAGGATTTAAAAAGTGAAATGTTGCAATTCTAATTTTCATAAAAATAATAATGATCTAGAATGAATTTTAGAAAAGAGTGGGCAGCCCGCCACAACGTCAGGAATTCCACGACTGCCGGAATGGCCTATGTAAAAAGTGTCGATCCGATAACTAAAAACTGATATTACCATTAGAAAGAGCATATTTGAAAACCTAAGATCCAATGTTTTGTTTTCAGTTATCAAGTCCGCAACATAGGTTTAGACGCCAATGAAGATGTTCATTTTTTTTACCAGAGTTGTGTAAAAAAAATTTATTTTTTCTGAAAATGAACAAATAATAGGCCAAACACTGTCAGGGAATTATGAACATCGTAATTTTGAGTCAATTTGACACAAAAGTAACTTACTGTGATTTCGTACTAAAGAATTGTTTACCTCATTTCCACATAATATGGAACTTTTACCCAACTCTGGTAAAAAATGACCATCTTCATTTGCGTCTAAACGTATGTTGCTGACCTGATAACTGAAAACAAAACATTGGATCTTAGGTTTTCAAATATGCTCTTTCTAATGGTGATATCAGTTTTTAGTTATCGGATCGACACTTTTTACATAGGCCATTCCGGCAGTCGTGAAATTCCTGACGTCCCGGTCCAAATAGAATTACAGTAGAATAGATAACGGTTAACTTTGCAAGAGTAATCGTTGGTAGAAACAAATGAGCTTTTTGTATATAGAAACCGAAAACATTCTTCGAAAGGCAAAAATGTTTATCCTGTCTATTTTTGGCGAAAAGAATGCGAAAAGTACTTTAAAAATCTGACTCATTAAAAAAAATTGAAATATCACATGAATAATAAATTACTATTAATTACTTGTAATCAACCTCCTTGCTTGTATTCTTGAAGTCTTTCACTATTCCGATTTCATCATTTATAACTTGCTTTCATTTAAGCGTGAACCCTAACGGTAACTTACCCATATAAAATCCTTCAAATAATTAATGTTTATGCTCCACTGAAATTATGTAACTAATTCGTTATCACTTCTACCCGCATCGCAAAACATCAGGAGTAACGGTACAGACAATCAAAGGTCAAAATGTACCCAATTTATCAATCTCGGCCAATCATGCTTGTTGCCCCCGTCCAAATCCCTATGATGATGGGAGGTAGAATGCCCTGTCCAATGTGTGGAAGCCCTGCTCCGCCCATTGTCATTTATGAAATTAATGCGTGCGGATGGATTACAGCGCTAATTCTAATTTTATTTGGCCTTGTCATTATTGGATTGATATTCCTATGCTATATTTCTAGTAACACGACATATCCAGACCAATGCCATGATGCCAAAATAACCTGTACTTCCTGTGGTGCACGTAGGTTATACTAGTACCCTTTGGATTTTTAACGCTTTGTGTGAAATTAAAGAAATAATAATACAATAAACAATTCATAACTTCACTGGGTGGGATGGTCTTACTACAGTTATTTATGATCTAGAATAAATAATGCTTCACTAATGATTTTAGCGAAAGCAATGTAATTGCACGTAATAATACGGTTACACGGTGAGTGTGAAGAACCGTTCAAAGTGATCTAAGGAGACATCCATTCAAAAAGTGAAAAGAAAATTCTCGGAAAAATGAAGTGGCATTATATGTTAATGTTTATACTCGTTACCGATGAAAATTCCGGGGGTGATTTTCCAGGGGAGGACATTTTTTGCGGAAAACAGTATTTCCGCTAGGTGCTTTTCTTGTGATACATTTTTCCCGGGGCACGTTTTCTTCATGTATTATTTTTCCCGGCAGGTGTCTTCCCCATAAGTTCATTTAGTGAATATTAACTGAAGCCAAACTGAAGTTTAAAATCCTTGATCCAAGTCGTCAAGTTCAACAAAAATATTTATTTCGTTAAAAGGATCCCCCAACTAATGGAACCAAAGGATTTAGACGCTAGGGGAGGCCAAAAATCCCTGTGAACTGGCGGCGGTTTCCCCGGAACTGTTTGGAAATTTGTCCTTGTGTTTTCTGGAATCAATAGTGGTTGAAATACTGACCT
This sequence comes from Callyntrura sp. NNG-2020, assembly GCA_027744055.1. Classification (NCBI taxonomy): domain Eukaryota; kingdom Metazoa; phylum Arthropoda; class Collembola; order Entomobryomorpha; family Paronellidae; genus Callyntrura; species Callyntrura sp. NNG-2020. The sequence continues at coordinate 10,590 of JAHZNE010003212.1, forward strand.
CATACTTTGGAGTCTCATGTCAAACCGGAAGTGAGTCAAAAGGTCAACGGTTAATTTTTAAATGAGAACCGCAGCTCAAAATTGATAGATCATACATTAGATCATGCTTATTGCAAATGTGTTATCTATGACTATTTGAGGGCGAAGAATCCGTTCACACTTGTCTGGATTAACGGATAATCCCAGTTTTTTGTAAGACCTCTACACCCCTCCTTACATTATCAGTAAACCGATGTACATGTATGTAGGAGACGCTTGTTAATTCTGCACTACTTTGTCTCTTCTTTATGTACCTATGTCGTCAGGGTTTACTTTATCTTGACTTTTAATTTCAGGCGATCGTTTTCCTTCCCAGCCACAATCATCGTAATAGTTTCTTCTTGAAGCTGTTTCTTCAAGGAGTGTCAATTTCCTTATTACTCCGTCAGTTCAAAGTGGTAGATTTACTAATCCTATTTCCATACATACATCCACATCCATAGTACACATACACACCTGCCGTAGAATGATGTGTTTACCAGTTTCACCACAACAGTCCTACCACCTTTTCATTCCTGCCTCAAAACCATGAGTGCTACCAACTGCAACATCTCCCCAAAAACCACAATCACCAACAACAATTCCTCTCTAAATTTTCCGTTCTGTTTTCCAGACAGATGGATTGTCGACAGGTTTTATCATAAATTCTTTTTAAAGTTACCTTATTTATCCCCCTTGTCTTAGCTACCTGACGGCTGATGTGTATTCTTCTGTAAACACGGGGACTATCAAGCATAATATGCATTTTCTCAACCCGAAACGTGTAATCGATATAAAGTAGATGTACATACACGCAAGCTGGCGTCTGACATATCAAGTTGCCAAAAAACTGGCGACGTAAACATAGCTGTTAGCAGGGAGCTACGTAAAAGTTAATAAGTACCTGTGCCACTTCCCCACAGAATTTTAACAGTGCCAATTTCACAACAAGCCACCATATAATATTATGCACGCCAGCAACCAGGTATATTTAGGATTTTTTTTATAAAAACAATTTGGCAATCTCTCTCTTTTTCGAATTATTTCATTATTTTCCTTCCTTCCCTCTTTCCTCACTATATATGCCCTGCCTTGATACACTTTCCTGTGTGTCTTTTTAGCCTCTGCTCGTAAATTGCTTTGACTTTGCCAATTCACAAAGAGAAAATTCCAAACTATCCAAAATACCACAAAAAATTATTCTTTTGAAAAGGTTAAAACATATACGAAGAGAGAGAGAGACGATAGTTTTTGTGTAGCAGCAAGGAATGGAATGACGTAGGAGAGTAGGAGAGAGAGAGAGATGGAAGCAAAAGAATAAAAGGCAAACTGGGTCAAAGTTGCTTTTGCGACTGATGATAATCATCATCATCATGTTGCGTTTTGTTGTGCTTTTAGTGCTCTGCAAACACGTCAGCACAGAGAACTCGCACACACACACATACACATGCTAATAAGTTTTGTATAGCGCATCATCTCAGCCGCACATTCTACCGTTTTCCTATTTATCACTATTACCACTGCCACTGATTGTGCGAAAGAGAAAAAAAAACTTTGTTGTTGTTTATTAATAATGTATTCAAAGGCACAAGCAACGAGACGTGTTTTTTGGAAGAATTATGCATCTATGTATAGGCATCTTTTTCCGCTCTCTCTCTCTCTCTCTTCTACGCACATGTTTTTTGTTTTTAAACGGAAATGTTTTACTTTTGTCACGGCACGTCTCCTTTTCTATTTCCCTTAAGAAACACGATGAAGAAAGTCTTTTTGTTGTTAAAGTTAAAGTAGATGTGTAGAGTGTGTGCTGTTTTTAGTGGCCTAATTTTCATCAAAAGAAGATTTACGCTTCTTGTGAACTTTTAACTGAAAATTTAAACAGTATATGTATTACACTTTTGCTTTCATCTTCGCACGTTTTCAAAGGCAAAAGCGTTGACATGAAAAAATGACGGGAAAAAGGGTGACACCGCCGCAGTTGACAATATAAAAAAAGAATAATAACAAGATAACCGTAAATAATTCCTTAATAATATTTTTATTTATTTATTTTTATGTTTTGTTTACATCAAATATCTACAAACGCAGAATATATTAAATCTGTTCAATACAAGAAATCTAAACTAACCGATATAATATTTATTGACGTCAGACTTATGCCCCAAATGTTATTAATCGTCTTTATTGTGGAAACTTGGTTTAATGTATGAACACAACAACACGCAAGCTAAAAACCCTATCGTTCGTTCTTCTCCAACAAATGCCACATTTATTTCGCTCTTTTTTATAATTTCATATTCGCTTTCAGCTTTAGCCACACTTTTACTTTCCATTATAAATAAGACCACTTCGGTTGAAGTAAGGTATAGGGATTTTTGCGCTCACTCACGCTCACTCACACTCACTCA
>JAHZNE010003213.1:0-33401 GCA_027744055.1 Callyntrura sp. NNG-2020
TTTTTACATGGTTTTTACATGGTTTTTACATGTTTTTTTCCATATTTACATGGAAATATGGAAAAAAGAAATTTTTACATGTAAAAAGCCATACCCTGGTGGTTATGCTCGATGTGATTTCCCATGGCTTGTTTGATATTACACAGATTCTTTTTCACAGATTCTTGAGCTTCTCTGAAGTAGCTTGAATTGAGGAATAAACTGTATAAATAGGCATATTCAATATTAGTCGCTGCATGTGTTTAATATACATTTTATTGTGCATTACACTGATGACTGTCTAAGTCATCTGGAGTTTGCAATCAGGACAAAATTTATGCATTTATTGATACCGAAATTTCGAAGTCGCTCTCAAGTTGACTTGGCATCAGCCATTGGTCATCATGGTTTTGGCACTCTATCGTTGACGAACATGAGCTATCGCATTTTCATTCCTAAAATATCCAAATTGTTTGTTAAATTTTTTATAAAAATTACGATCCAATGTGTATGCATTGTAATGTAAGTAATTATACCAGCACCTTCGTGGCATTGAGTTTCAAATTTAGAAGAGTAACCATATGATAATATATGTGACTAGTTGGAAACTTGACATGAAGACAACATGAAATGTAGTAATAATTCTAAAGTTGTCGAGTTCAATGATTTAAACGTTTCAGTCAGTCTTGTGCAAGTATTTTAGTAAATACAGATAGTGTATCTAAAAAGTTTATTTTCCAACATGTGCCTTGACACAGGATGCAACAACACATATGTTTCCCAACAATCTCACAGTTATGCTGATAAAAATAGCAATTGTAATTAATATAATAGAGTCCTAGTTAGTATTTATAAAAAAAATTAATTCACAACTCATTTGTCAATGTATACGTTCAGTAAAGGCAATCACAATGCTAACACATTACAGAATCTCAATCCAAATTTGCTAAAATTTCATGACTTATGTAATGTGAAATTTATTCAAAAGAATAAAAGTTAAATCCCAGGTCACGATTTGCGGCGGTAGACGTAACTGGAGCAGGCGAATCCGAGGTGCGGTAATATTTTATCATCTCATCTGCTTCAACTGCTTTCGGTCTCCTTGTCATATCAAATACACCGGGAGGAAGCGCAGATTGACGACTTTCAGCGTACCCTTGAGGTGTCGTAGAATAAAAGTAGCTGTCGCTGTCATCATCTAATTTAGGGAAGGTACTGGTCACTTTTCTACTTGTGATGTACAGGGAAGGAGATGTGGGACCTAGGGTTGCTGGAACACCGACGCTGTGACCACGTGTCGTGCCTACCTCAATTTGGTTTCGTTCCGGGCTCCATGAGGTTCCTTTACTGTCCAACGTATCAGCCCACGGCCTACTCCAGCTGCTGTCTGGATATGGTCTATTCGCGTGAGGGTCGCCAGTAGTTCTTGTTCGGGTACCGTACCTGGAATCTCTTTCAGCACTTTCCCAACCACGGTTTTGATGGTGCCCAGTTTGCTGGTCGTCTCTAATGAACGGATCTTCATCATTGTTTGACCAGGGACGACCTCGTTCACCTGGCCACGGATTTTCTTTAACGGAGTGTTCTTCTCTGCTGCTCCAGCCTTTACGAGGGGGTTCATGGGTCCAACCTGGACTTGTTGGATAATTTGCATCTGTCGAGTGAGTTGGTCTATTACCCCACTCATCGTCATTTTTGGGGCAACTTAAACTTGCACTCATATTACGAAATAAGTCGTCCATGTAGTAGATTGGTTGAACATCTTGGCAGTTGTCATCATTATAGTACTTTCCGAAACAGGCATGTACCACGTAAAATTTACTGTAAACAATTTAAAATCAGATACTGATTCAGAAAGAATGGAAAATTCGTATACTTAATATTCTCTTTTGTTATCATAAAACCATATAGTACGGTGCACTTAGAAACCCTGGGAACGATATACTTTTTTGTTCAAACCAAAACCCACCCACTTGCCTTCAACGGTTGTTTCCGCTTCATTACTATTAATTAGCTACTTTACCTTGTACAAGCACTATACAAATTAGAAATAGCTAGTATGCAATTTTACTTTTTATTTATTTATTTTTTGAAAATTGCAACCAGAATGTTATATTGATACTAGCTATCTTCAACCCATCTCCGGAGTTTCAAATATTCAATTCATAATATTTAAACTTGATAAAATCATGTTAACTTTATGTATGCTAATTATCTGTAACAAAGCCGTTAGTAATAATAATATAATCTAGCATTTAATCACTATACCTGCAAAGTGTTTTAGAAACTTTATCTCGTTTAACACAGTTGACAATTCGATCTTGTAGGTGTGGAAAACATTGAAAAACTCCATCCACAATTAAGTCATGCTTAGTGTATCGATCCAATAGATGTGCTAAAAAAATGAAATAAAATAACTAAAGATTATTGAAATGCAGATATGTAGGTTGGAATTTAATTAGCGTTTTTATTTTTGTTGCTGGTGTTGTCATTACTTATGCGCAAATTAATGGATATAAAATTTAGAAGGCAACACCCCCACGTTTATAGCCATGCTGTATTGTGGACAGTAATGATTTTCATGAAGGCAGGCAAATTTTAATATAAATCATTTATGGGTGCTACAAACATTTTAGTATCTACTAGACTTAGCCTACATTGCGCTGCTTTAAAAGAGGAATACCTAGCACCTATTGATGTATGAATACTAAATAAGGAATGGGGTCCTTGAAAGTTATCATTAAGCATAAATGTCAGCTAATCCATACGATGCCAACCAAAACATATTGCTGAACGCATTTCGATAAAGAAATACTTGAATACAAACTACCTAGATCATAGTTTTTGTAATGATAGAAACAAATTAAAGTAAGTAACGCTGTGAAATCTTCAGACCGAAACGAACTATTAATAGCTCAGCGTTTGCCTACAAGTTTGAATTTCAGAAGCTTCCCTTGAATAAAAAAATACTTTTGAATCAATTCATCAAGATTAGATAAATCGTGACTTGGGAGTTCAGAAAAATCAGTCAGTCATGAGTCAGTTGGAAACAGCGTGTTACTTATAATCGGTATCCTACTTACCTTCAGTGTCTGCAATATTTCCACAAATAAACTTTGCGTATGCATGGGTAAATCTAAGCGCATCAGTTCCCTTCTTTACCAACCCTGGACGATTCACTAAGCACTCATCATAATCATCGGCTAAATTTTTATAACAAGGTCTATGAATTTTCCAGTCAACACAAGGTTTTGGCACAGATCCCAATGGCTGATTCCTCAGTTGTGGTGGCAGAGGTCCAGTTTTGTTCAGACAAAATTCAAAATCCTAATTTTCAAAGAAACACGATCCATGACATGATAAATGAAGCTCTGTTTTCTGTTAAATCTGTTAACCATCTTACCTTTTGAATAATTTTATAAAAAGCTGGGTCACTGTTTTCACATGAAACGCCAAGGAGATGAAAATAATACAAGAAATTCATTCCGGCGCTACCAATTACATGGGCCATTACGGTGCCATCGTTGTATGCTTGAGCCCTTGAAGGCTTATTTATCACCAGTGGAATCACATTGCGACCTCCGTCCGGGTATATGGTTTGAGCATCGCTGTACATTTGTTCACTCAACAACACACAAACGACGAGAGGCACCGTCGACAGATACATTGCGTATGCCTGTCCTTTGATTCACTAACTCATATTTTTCCAACACAGAAGACAACACTGACAAAGCAGCGTCTTGAGCTTGGGAATAAATCAAACGCACAGGGTTCCCAATTATTATTGCACTTGCACAACACGGCTCCGTCAACAACTTGACCTTACGAAGATTGTCAAACGTAATTCTTAAACAGCATATTCAACGAAAAATTTCAATAGTCATTTAAAATGCAAAATGATATTATATAGCCACATTATCACATTTAAGCAGAACGGACGCTGAATATTGCGGAAACTATGTGTTACACCAAACGATACTCAAATTATAAAGACGGTAATTTTATCGTTATTAAAATTGCAATGGAAATGAAAAATGGTTGCCCCTTAACAATTCAAAACTGTGTAGTCCACCAGGAAGTCCGTCGTAATCTGTATAAAGCTTTCCTTTATCTATATTCTGAGTATTTTATCGTTAATTGTGTTTAGCTACCCTACACTTGCACTTAAATTCGTTATGTTTCTACAAGAAACAAGAAGAAATATACATGCTTTGTTGAGCAGGTTAGATTTGATGCTATATCGATTGAAGATGTCTAGTAGTACAAAAAATAAAATTCACAGATACTTGTCTTACTGGATGCCTTTTTAAAATAATTTTTTAAGAAGTGCTCTGGAATATGCTGCTGATAGTTACCAAGCTGCGCATGAAAGCCTAATAAATACATTTTCCATACTTATTTTCGCAAAATTGTTTGCAGTCAAGCATATTATGCTAAAAGTTTGGTTTCCATGGTAAAGTACAGTTATATATTTGGTATAACATGAGTACTACTGGCAAAGTTATGATAATCGTTGTGTTTTACAACAGCATCATTAAAACTCCGCATAACGTTCCGGCTTGTTTAGTAATTTAATTATGAGAATCATTGCTAACGTTATCATAAGAAGACGAGACGGTAGAATGAAGACTACGTTTTTATATTGCAGGAGAAGAATTTTTATTTCCCACACAAGTATAACTTCGTATGCCGTAGGCAGAAAAAGGTTAGTAGTATGCTTGTGGTGCTGATAAATAGACATTTTTGCTTTCTATTTCATTTCCAACAATAGGAAGCGTCATAAACGTTATGCAGATAATACCGAAAACCAGAAGTTTCTTGTTCCCTTAATAAAATATGAAAATCCTTAAGCTACTCATACCAACTGTTTTAGCGATTATCAGTTACCACGTACTACTGCAGAACGCCATTGACAAAAAAGTCATATAGGTGATAGGCTTGTCAATGGTGGAACGCTTGATTTATAATTCGTGTTTTAACATTGGAGCTGGTTAATGAGAACTATTCTTCTTATCTTGGTGCATAACGGAGACTGAGAAATTTTTACAAGACCTTACTTTTTATTATCATGTTGTCTGTCTGCAGTACCGTCGGTCCGTACAGTTTTACACAGTTGTTCAGCATAGAATTATGGGGATATGAGACATTGCATTTTTACATATATGTCAACGCTATTTCTTAGATTATACCGTTATAAATCATTATAAAGTAGTATGAATATGAATGACAATCACGACAACAATTATTTCTTGTTTTTTTTATTTCAATGCTGTTTTATTAGAAACTCCACACAAAAGCAAGTATGGATGTGTACAAATTTTTCCGTTTAATTTTATATAAATTATGTTCTAAACAGCGCTACCTTCCCGGCAGAATTTTACCTTTGCACTAAGATCTAACTTATGATTTGAACGCCACTATAGTCGTAAACAAGGGAAAATACTTCCATTCATGCTCTGTCCAAGCAATAACTTAGGCAAATACATATATATACGTACTCGTTTGCCCCTATCCAACAATCCTCTTCTTGTACGAAACCATCAAGGTAATCTGTAATCAAGGCAACAATCAAGTTTTCTTATCATTTCATAAGTCAAACATGTCATTTTCATTGTTCAATTTTCGTGTCGGCTTGACTGTTGACTCGTTAAACTTTTAAAATCGAAGACCTATATCTCGTAAGATAAAGTTTACGATGAAATGCTTAATTACCGCTTTGTGTTAATTGATAATATTTCCACTAATTGTGTATCATTACTTGTTCGTGTCATCGCATCACTTACAAACGAATACTATTTATTTTAAAGTTTCAATGTAAACTTAATTAAACCGGTGCTTAACATGTATCTAAATAAAGGTGAATCTGTGAATTCAATGATGGCTGGCGGATAATAATGACTTAATGACGAATATTTGCATAATTTTATCATTTTTTAATTCAGAATCAGAATATCTACTATGTAGATCTTATGTTTTTTTCTATCTCGCTATTCCCTCTCATTGCATTGCAGTTTTTGATGAACAATATAAATAGTATTTAAATGACACTATGCAACCGATTGGTACGAAATTAAATTTTTTTAATTGTATAAAACTTTTTGCAGTTAAACATGTATATTTAGATATACGCAAGCTGGTATTAAATCAATAGAATGAAATAAACGATTACCTGGAGTATCATATTAATTTTTTGCAGAGGTAATGTGTGAATACCCTTGAAAGCTTTTAATAGGACCACGATTTTGCAGGTGTATAATGCACAAATATTTATACTAATGTATTACATGTTTCATGCGTATACCTAGTTGCTAGTTACCTGGTGATTAATTTGTGAATTGCTTTAACATTGTATTACTAATACGTGCATCCATAGCAATAGCGTGGGAACTTGTTTTTGTGTGGGAAGGTGGATGGTGTAGTACAGTTTTATTACGCATCTACTAGGTTCAAGACTCAAAGGCGATAAAAAAGGTCAAATATGGTAGCTTTAAAGAAAAAAATGACTTTTTTTGACATTCTGTTGATAAACGTTTCACTAAGCTTTGATGCGTTTTTGAAGATCAACTTTTAGGGTATATAAGCACATCCAGGGATAATTTCTGAAAATAAATTTTAATACGCCAGTGCCTAGCTAACTGCAATTCCTTTCTGCTTACGCTTTTTTGAGGGTTTGTGGCAAAACGCTTTATTTATACCAACAATTTTTTAATTGGATAGTATATGATGAGCTAAATTACTAAATTTTGTTTTAACGTTACTGTAGTTACTAGTGCTTCCGTAACACGCTATCTCCTTTTGGTTCTATTGTATCAGGCATTGAAATCACAAAATCACAATCTAAACTCATCTTTTGCTCTTGTCATAATCAGGCTGGCAGGGAACACCTCTATGAAAACAAGAACTCATACACCAGCGACGTTCCTTTCTGTGTGTATCAGGACGCATACGGTTGGAACCAATCACAGGTTTGTCCGTTACACATTTTTTTGGATGGTGATTGGTTTCAACTCTACGCGTCCTTATAGGAACGTCGCTGGTGTATGAGTTCTTGTTTTCATAGAGGTGTTCTCTGCAAGCCTGGTCATAATTCCATTTGTCCCGGTATTTGTACTATATGCATGTAAGAAAGAAACATGTACAATTCGCTTTCAAGTAACCCAGCATTTCGTGGTCGTGGCCGTCGTGGGTTACCGACACCGACCACACAGAGTTAGAGACATGGGGAAGATTCCAACATCTTAATAAGTCATTTTTGACCAATACATGTATATATATTCGAGAAGCTGAGGGCATGGAGATTCCAATGATACACATATTGTTGACCTTTGAACCCACGGGGGTAACTTGACCCCCCGGGGTAAATTTGACCTTTTAAGTAAAATCTGAGTGGCGCATCAAATAGAGCATGTCAAACTGCCTCTATGTACCAAATTTGGTGCATTTTTATGAAATCCGTCAGTATTGGCGCCAGTTTTGAATTTCAAAATAGGGTATTTTTGAACCCTTGTAGTTCCAAATGGCACAGCTAAAGCGCACAATGTTATTGACTGTGATGATTAAGAAGGCTTTAATGAACAGTTTAAAAAAAGTTTTAGCGCGGGAGTGGGCGGGACTCGCTAGATATTTAAGTATTAAGTTTTGGCGTTTTTTTGCCTAAATTGTACATATACTTAACATGCAATATTTTGGCGCGAAAATGTCAACTCTCATTGGAATCTCCATGCCCTCAGCTTCTCGAATATATTATACATGTATTGGTCAAAAATGACTTATTAAGATGTTGGAATCTTCCCCATGGCCATGTCTCTAACTCTGTGTGCGACGAGGATTTTGTTATTAGTAGTAAGAGCAATTCTGGCAAAAGGGAAAGGGTAGTTTATATTGTGACTTCACTAGTCTATCAGCTATCACGCACGACCAATAGAACTACATTTTTTTAAAAGAAAAGTTGTTATAACGCATTTAAACACTTATGAAATACTACGATGACAGATGATGCCAACAACGAGATCAGTTATTTTTAGCTGACGCTGATAGTATTTGGTGGCTGTGTGATAGACATCGTTGTTGATATCTGTATGTACATAATGAATAATGAGCAATTCAGCAAACCGGTGAACAACAAAAGCGTTAAAAAGTATGATTTTATGGTTTATATGATGTCGGATTCACTTTCCGATACATTTATTCTTGTTATTTACAACTATTTAAAGATTGAAGTTGAGCTATTAGTATCTGTGTATAAGGTCACCAATTCAGAAAAGCATTTAAATTCGAATGTACTCGTATTTTGCTTGCAGGAGACGCTTCTGAAATACTAGTATTGCTTCAGACTCAGGCTGGAATTAGAAATATAAAGGCAACGGTTAAATGAATCGGAGATGATAATTTCCCAATGAATGCTATTTGGCTTTCCTGTCAGTTCACATCATAAGGGAACCCCTTTTAATGCAATAAACTTAGAAACACGTTCTTAGAAACTCTCTTTTCATGTTTGATGTTATAGCACCCCAGCATATGCATATATATGCTTATAATAATTATATTATACATATTCTTATTCAACGCTGAACGCGATGCACATACAATCTGGGAAATCCGTGTAAGTGAGCACTTAATTTTATAAAAAAAACATGGTTGTTTGGCATCGCAGAAAATAAAAAAAAACGTTTCTGCAGCAATGCAGATACAAAGTTGCGTTCTCATGAAATTCTTGAGTACAGGCATTATGTACCTAGTACCTACACAACTGACTTAAAGCCCAACGGGAAAGCGAAAAATCGATACTTATTCCGTATGTCTTAAACACCCGCACTCTTACTTTTTTTACCACTAAAAAGTTCTTCGTACTGTCTTGTCGGTAAAAACGAATTATATAAATAGTAGTCGGCGAGTTGGCCTATTGTACATATTGAATCTGAATGGCATAATTGCGTAGCTGGTAGGTAGCGTACTTTTATAGTGCTAGAGTCATCTTTGTATTTGAACTTCACCTTCCATTTCCTTCTTTATCTACAAGGCTTCCAGCAGCAAACAGTTTTCCCATTTCGTGTAAACCTCAAGTATTACTGTGGTGGGACTGTAAAAAGTTCAGAGGTGTTCGGTGTCCCTAAATTGGATCTGGCGTAGGGAATGGCTCTCAAGCACTTTCACTTAAAGATCTAGATTTACCGTCAGAATTTGTTATTACATGATTTAATGATTTTGGAGAGAAAGAACTACTTTTTTGTACTGTTGCTCCAAAAGAACAGTTGAGCAATGAGTGAAAGTACATGTACCTACCTAATCCCGTTTGTACAATACTAAGGAGAATGTTGTAGTCTTTCTGGCAGTGTAGTGTGATCCTTTGACAGTCACCTACATGCATCCGGAAAGTTTCTGGACATAATTTATTGGTTGGCTGACCGAAATTGAGGACAACGCAATGATGTTAATGGGAAAAGATCACTTGCAATCTTTCTTGTTTCAGAGGGGACATCTTTTATTGTCTTGCTAAAGGGGAAAGAAAGGCCAACTTTTTTACCTTTAATTTTATTTTGTCCAGTCAAGTGACATCAGTGGTGGTTGTGAAAGGTAATCTGTTGAATAGTGGCTTAGTGAGCTGAATTGATTCACTGATCACTCTAAAGTCCTTTGTAATTTGTTGGATCCTAGAAGGACGAGAAGATACACCTGTATTTTGGGGCGACGGAGTACACTTATATTTTTTTTAATTTGGAAAAATTGGTGTGAAGTGATTTCATCATTTTGGTAGCTATAGTACTAGTGAGGTTATCCTCACCATATGACGTTGTAGCAAATTAACTGAATGCATGTAATTCGGCAAGGTCGTTAGCAATGACCTCAACACCTTCGTCAGAAGACGGACCCGGAGCCAATATTGTAGAAGCATGTAGCTGGGATTTAACAATGGGAGCTGCAAATCACATGATAGGCAAAATATTTTTAAGTAATGAAACAAGGAAACAGTAATTTAGCTTTTTACGGAAACTGTTTTAATTCTAAACTGTTTATTCCTCCGTGTTCCAGGAACCACCAGCAGTTCTTCTCAAGATACGCCAGAGGCGATAGACCATGTTGGTATTATTTGTTTCAATCGATTGTACGAATACGGCCACAGTGGAATAAAGAAGAGCAATGTAAGCATGCATGAGAAATTTACTGTTTTGACTTTCTCCGAAACCTTTCATATCTTTATTTCTACACTTTTGGGTAGAGTTTACAAGTCTGATTAAACGTTAAGTAAATTTTGTTTCTGTCGTATGTTTTACTATGTTGTATTAGCATGTTAATGCATGTTTGCATGTACCATTTTATTTATTTGTGTATTATTTGTTTCTTTATTCCGTACTTACACGCGTGTCATGCTATTTAGCATGTCGCTTTCTGTACCAACAGATTCCTAGAAATGGAGATGATCCACATCCTCAATATCCAGGATGCAAATTGAGGAAACGAGAGTATTTAGGGAGAACCATAAAATCAAGGGAGGAGTTCATGGAGTGGTTAGTAAACGTAAAATACGGGGAATTCCGGTACGTTCGTCGTCTCCTTAGTCGTTTTGTTAAAGTAACGAAAACCAATAAATACTAACTGCCAAGCTCAAGATATATCTATATATAAGCTAACCTCTATAGAGCAGTGACCAAGTAACTACTGATCTGCTTTTCAAAAGATAATTCTCGCATAAATCGCATCACGAACTTTTACTTGAATCTTGAATGTATAAACAATGGCTACTACGAAAAAATGACAATTATTGACTATTGACGAGTGATGTCGAACTTATCAATGTCAAAGTCGCTTTGTGAAGCGGGTTCAGTTGTCACACTTACCTAAGTTTTATTGAAACAATTTGTGTTTTGAAGCTGTCTAGTAAGAGATGAGTGTCTCGTGTCTCGTTGACGAACAAATCAGTTTGGGAAAGAATACAAACATTACGAATGATTTTTCAACAATATAATTGCTTAAATCTAATACATTTAATCAATTATTTTGCAGTGGAAGCAACTACGACATGATACATCACAACTGTTTGGATTTTGCCAGGGCTGTCTGTATTTTTCTTAAAATACCACCTAATCCTAACTGGGAAAAAATTAGTAATTGGGCAAAAAACAAGTAAGAAACAAATTACTAATTTTATGTAAACATGCCATCCTGATCCTGAGCAACGGTAGAGCCGTGTAGAGCTGGTCAACGAATTGTCGTATTATAAACATAACATATCTTTATTTTATTTTAATATTATAGTCAGAAGATAGCTGGCCTCTTTACAAGAAACCAGGGCCAAGGTCCAGGACCATACGTAGCTCCTGATGGAGTTGTTGGTGGCAGAGGGAGAAGAGCAAGGTCTTTGCAAATGAGTGGTAGATCAATGACGATTCCAGAAGAATCAACGCCCGACTCAGATCCTCCAATGGACTATGATACAGCTACAAGCTCTCCCAGACAAAGAAGACTGTCATCAATGAATTTTGCTATGACCTCTTTTAGTCGGAGTCAGAGTCGCATTTCATTCAGATCTAGATCAGCATCGTTAGAAACTTTGCCGCCAACTTACGAAGAAGCGTTGTCAATGTCAACACCTCCTCGACGGGAATCCATATTTTCTGCAGCACCAAGTTACGAATCCTACATGAAAATGAGTGTCAGCACCAATAAAAATATTAAAGGTTAACCATGTTCCGAGTGAATGAATATAACGGTATTATTATAATTTATGATCGCGTCGCGTCCTACAAAAGTATAACATATTTGTTTTCTCTCTTATCCGACAAAGGAAGAATACGCTGATTAATGATGTGAAGGCACAGTATTTGTAGAAATAAATCAGAACGTAGTGTTTTTTTCAATTTTTCGCAAACGTTCCAAATAGAGAAAAATTAGTGGAAACGTTTTCCGCCAGCTATGTATTTTTGAAGAGTGCTTTGTGTCGCATTTTTAAACTAACTGTGAATTTAGTTGCTTGTGCTTAAAAATGGTAAGTCAAACTAGGAAAAGGAAAACAATGTACCATAATGCCAATGAAATAGTTCCATTGTTTCATATACGTTACACTATTGTTATACCGAAAAACTGCATCTTTTCTAAAAGCCTTTGTATGTCTTGTCCATCATCATATTGGTGAGAAAATTATGCATCCATTTGATAAAAGACAATCTATGGCGTTCCGGAGCATGTTCAGTAAATACGTTTGGTATAAACTGTAACCATTCACAACCTAATGCTAATGCTAAAATAAGCTTGCAATGTTGCACTACTTTCACATCTTTCCTTTTTGAACAAGAAGATTTACCGAAATTTAAGCAATGTTCCACATATTAACTATAACTCGTCGTACAATTTTTGTACTATACTTGGGCAGTTTTGAAGCAACTTAGACAAATCTTACATGTAACGATAGTAAGCTTTACAAAAATGTTATGCCCTTATGGGCCTGATTGATGAGACGTCATTTTATGATTTTTGCGTTTCACCAAGTCTAACAATGGTGTTGGTGTTTGATGTCAACCATTTCCGAAATTCTAAAAAAAAACGCTACAATAAGTTAGTAATACGACAGCAACTGTTGGAATTTTGGTGATTTTTAGCGTTCATTACGACGCGCATGATTCTTTTATGAGATTATTGTAACGTAACATGATTAATATAAGATAAAAATTTGTTGGTGTTAGCTAGCCTTATTGAATTTGTGGAGCTTTCAATTAACAAGCAACTGTCACGTTAATTAACTTATTTTAACGCATATTCTAAATTCTATTAATAATAAATAATACCACCAACATGTACAACTGATCACACCATGTGTATTAATAGTTTCCAGTATTTAAGTATGATAATTTGACGGTTCTTCTGTGCCACTGCCTACCTGCCTAACAAAACAAGTTTTTGAAACACTGTTCTGCACTATTGTTGATTTCACTTGTCTTTGAATGTAAGGGTACAACAATTATTGGTTTAAATTAAGAGAAATTAACTATTGTTTATGTAAACGTAAGTGCGTATTTTTTTATTTGTACGCGTTGAACAATTATGAAAACAATGTTGTAAGTGATAAAATACATAAGTTGATTATATAAAATTCACGATGTACGCAGTCAAGTGCAGTGCAGTACGAGAGTATGCTGTGCAAAATGAAGCTGTATTAAAATGTAAGACGAAATGGTGTATTGCAACTTGCATGATGTTTTAGAACAGAAGTGCTGCTGGCAGGCGCTATATGTTAATGAGATCGCATAATTTTAATAAACCTTCCAAATAAATTAAGATCAAAAGTAAGTGAATACGATCTAAATTGCATTTTTTCCTCGGCGGAGTACATGTAACTCTAAGAGACAACGCAGTAAAAACCAAAATTTTATTTCATACATGCTCTTTTGTATAACGGAAAACAAACATGATATCCGGACAGCCAAAAATAACTAAAATATGCATTGATGCCGACGATGAGTTAAGTAATATTTTTTCCTGTATGCAGGCTATAGCGTGTTTTACTTTTCATATATGTCATTCCAATAACTACAAATTCAACTCGTCCGTACGTCGATATTCAATATTTGTCACATTCGAAATTGTATATCTAGAATTTCTAGAATAGAATTTCGCAATTAAAATAAAACGGTATGGTAATATGCATTGGAATATGATAATTTTTTTAAATGAAATAATCACTCGTTTCAAACAAGTATATAATTGAATGATTGAATTATCCAACATATTTTTACGCTTAAACAGAAACAGGCAGAACGAAACCTTAACAGCTACCAAAAATTCACTACATAAAACATAATATGTATACACGTAAGTAGTCAATCGCGTATTAATCGCATTTCACCGTTGCACAAACAGGAAACGTTCTAAAAAATAAACAGGTCCATACAAACCCAAGTATCCTCGCGGGGGCTATATTAAAATGCAGTCTCACAGGAGGTCATCAAATGCTGATTTCCACATGAATTAGTTACTCTATTGTTAATTAATACGGCTCTACAGAGAAATACTTATCATTTTATCGGCTTCAAAATTTCTTGAAAAGACTTAACAACCAAATCAATCCAGCTCCTAAAGAAAGCGACAGATGAATAGAAATCTACTGTTCGATTAACTCCATCAAACAAAACGACTGTATCATCGAAAGGAATACTGTAACTAACAACTCCCGCCAGGATTGGCTCTTGTGTTCCATTGCTTCCATTTACAAAAACTACGAGGGGTCCACCACTATCCCCGCGACCGGTGTTCACCTCCACTTTACTTCCTGTTTTTGTTAATGTACATATCGTGGAATCAAAGACGTAAAGGTACTTGGAGTACGACAAAATTTGAGATTTGGATGCAGCGAATTGTGATAAATCTCTTTCATTACAGAAAGAACGATTTTGAATTTCGAGAAGTCTGGTAGACTGCAGCATATTTGGACCCATTGGCTCTTCCATGGAAAAGTTGTTGGTATTCCCCTCTGTAAAGCGATCTCCCCAGCCGCTTAACAAAGCTTCCTTTTCTTCAAAATTGTCACTCACACTGGCCAATTTAATGGGCTTCACGTGATCAAAGTATTTTATGGTTTCGTTGAGACGTAATACTGCTACGTCATTTATTAAGAGGCTATGGTCGTATCCGTAATGGAATACAATTGATTCAACGTCATAACGAAATGACCTTGATCCTGGGGTGGTTTCTTCATTGGGAAATATTCCCGTCTCATCATCCGCACACTTATCATTGTCCCCAACCACAACCATGATGGTAGATAGATTCAGCATTCCATCCACCTTGGAACTAAATTATCAATATTATCAATGTAATTGACGTGATAAGTAATACATGAAATACAAGCAAATTCGAGAATCTTAAAATAAAAAGCGTACAAATAAAGTTTTAAAAAGTAATGTTTGAACGAACCTTCCGAAAAAACAATGTGCAGCACTCAGCACATGTCTATGATCCAGAATGGAACCCCCACAAAAGTGTGTTCCTTCTGTTTCTGAGCAATTTAATTGAAACATGCCTGTGTCGTTCTCCATGGCTAAGTCATCTTCCGTTGTTGAGTCATCACTGGCATCGGGTTTCCCGTTGTCTGTGCCATTTTCAGGTGTTTCACGTTGTGGCTTAAGTCTAAGACTTACTTGCCATGGAACAGTTGAAATTATAGTATCTTCTCCGTTTACAATAGACGGCGAATGAAAGTCCGTTCTAACAATGTAGAAAAGGGATATAACGTAAGAATGCAAAAGAAGCCGGACACGGGGACACGTATATATTGCAATTTTGTATTTTGTTGAGTCTTCTTACTGGTATGCAGAATCCAAAATTTTGAATGATTTTTTCTCGTCCTCAGCATTAAAAGCTGCAAAATCTCCTAAAAATGTACTATCAACAGCGCTTCTGGGTAGTATTGCCGGTTTACCTGTTTTGATTAGAACTTTGGTAGGTACAGGGGTCGCAACGGTAGGAATGGTATCCCAAAGTGCTGAACGCTTTGTGATGGTTGCGTGCTTCATTTTGTCTTCAATCCAATTCAACACAAAAAGTATCTTATTTTCTCAAAATGTTGTAAAACATAAAACATAACTTATCCACAATACGACCGTTTTAACGGCATCTACAATTTATTAAAACCTTGCCTCTGGTATTTGCATATGCAATTTCTCACCTCCCGAATATACCATGTATGATTAAGTCATTGAATATTAAATTTAATGTATCTCCTTTGGGTAAGAAACGACTAATGTACCCGTTGAACTCAGAAAGATTACAAAGACAAGGTACCGTAATACATGATACAATAAATATTTAACCTTTTTCCATTTGAACCACCCGAATGAGAAATCGATATTTCGGACTGGACATCAACGCCACAATAGACAGCATTCCAAGATGTCTCGTTTGTCTAGTGTCCATATCAATAAGCACTGCCGTATGAACGAGATTTGAGGTATAAACAAAGGATGACAAGGCAACCAACAACAAATCATTTTCATGCATTGTACTATGTATTTTTAGTATTCATGAATATAAATTTTGAAACGCGCTTTTATCATTATCATTATATTAACATGTGCCGTGGCGCCATGTGTAATATGTCAGTACCGCCATATCCAGTTAAATTTCCACACCTTGCTGGCGGAGACCATGAATTGAATCCACGAATAAAAATCATGTCAGATTCGCACGTTGCGGTGTTTTCACCTCCTCCGTCAAAAGACAGACCGTCCATTTCCACTAACAAGAAATCCACTCTACACCAAAAGGACAGTACAAATTCTGAATGGTCATCAGAGGTATCATCGACTTGTACATTTTTATTGAAAAGATTATGAGCTTATCTTTGATACCTTATTGCTAACGTATCGTTTCGTATCCTGACCTTGAAATCACAAAGCAAATCACCACCCGCATACACAGGAAAACTTGGGGATTGAAAGAAAACTACATTTTGACCGGATTTTCTATCACCACATGTACCTGTTGCAGAGACTAGGGCTTTATGTAAAAAAACGGGAAAAAATATTTAATAAAATTTATACTGTTCAGCACTTCAAGAAATCATAGGCGTAGGTATGGATATACATAAATTGTATTTATTTACGGTCACAACAGATCAAGTTCTTTGTGCAATAGCCAATAAATTTTCCACCGCGAAGTTGACATTTTGAAATATCTTTTGTACAGTAGCCGGAACATTTCATCTCTATTAAATTCAGAACACGCACGTTTCATGAAGTAATATTTTTTGCACGCACGAGAAAAATAATCCGCTTGTACTGAATTTCCAAGCATTTTACCTTGTCCACATGTTTGATCCGTAATAACGACCAAAATGAGGCAGAACTGCCAAAGATAGAATATCCTGGTGGTGATGGGACATTGTCCCATATCAATTTTATTTTCTTGGATAAGACGTTACGTGATAAGAATTATCCCCGGTTGGCACAATAAAAACACGCATTCCCAAGCCCCGTGGTAGTCACACTTGTTATTAATCGATGAACGTGTTTTCTGGAGAGTGTGTTGCTTCACGTTTTCGACAGATAATCTTGCTGATCTGTATTTCTTGCTGGAGCAGCAAGCACAGAAACACGTTAAAAATTACATAAGAACAACACAAATAAACACTGCCACTGATAAAATAAGTTTACATCGTTTCTTCTTATTTAAGACCACCTTCATAAAAATAGGTATTTCTAAACTTCAAAAAAAAAACCAGTATGTGAATACGACTTGACTTTATGGCGTAGAGTAACTTTTAAGTTCTGCCTTTGGCGTCAGCCTAGGTTAACACTCTCTATATCCTATATGAACTGACACCCTAATTGTTTTACTTGTTAAAGTACGGGATGCAAGTTTTGGACCCAAGCCCATGTAAGTGTTTAAGCGAATAAAAATAGTTTTTGTACGTCACCGTTTGTCATTGTGATATAAAAACGTATAATCGCAGTTTAATGTTTAACCTGGTTGCTAACAGACAAGTGACCATGAAACAGTAAAATTGGTTACATTTTATTTTTTAAATATATATCATAATGCACGACTTCCTGTTCACTATCGCTGTTGTTGTGTGCATTACTGTCTGCTTGAGAAGCGGCGAAAGAGTAAAAAGGGTTTTGGATTCAACCAACTTACGGCTTATTTGTTTTTCTACAATGCGTTGCTTCCACTACTGCACTGCAGTCCTATTTTGGGACGCAATATTACATGTGCTTCATTATTCTCTTCTACAATTTACGTGCAACATAATAGCAGCACAACTAGATGAACGACGGCACCAAAGGGAAAAGGACAATAAAAAGCTCATGCAAATAATCAGAACCAAAACGCTCAAAAGTCCCTACCCAAATTTCACATTTACAGCCCTCCTGAAAGGAAATTCATGTTACCTAATCAGCCCTTTTCAATTCCTATCGCCATCACAACCAAGTGGCAGCATTGATTGACCTGTTAGGAGAACAAGGCCATTTTTATAGTAATCTTCCCTACTATTTACATAGGTATTCATGATGTAATGAGAAATGACAATGGACCTTTGCATTTAATTCTAAAGTTGGCATGCCCCTACAATTTCCAAACGGAACTGTGACAGCGCTGCAGCTTCATCTCTTGAATGATTTTTTAAATTAAGAACACGGTCGTTTATGTTACGTACCTACACTATCTCCATCCATTAAATTTTGAGGCTTGTGTATCTGCAACAAAGGGTTAATCGTGGTGACTTAATTTTGTTTTAACATCGGTCAAAAATTATACACAATCCATTTTAATACATACTACTATCACAACACTTTCAGGATACGCGTATTCAGTAAAAGACGGGAAGATCGCGTGTTTCTATCTAAACAAAGAGTAAATCGACTGGAAAAAATTTCTACCTGAAATGCATTAGAGAAAAGAATAACAGTATCGACCAGGTAACCTAAAAATAGGAACTGTTTTAATTAAACCAATGAATTATCTTCCAGTGAAATTATCAGCAGGCAGTGGGGTGCATCGTATTACGTGCACGTACCGTTACTGCACAGCGCACACTAATGGACAAATCTGATCTTCGTAAATCATTGGTCCATTTCCGGTCAATGCAGTGGCGGTAACTCTGCCAACTCCACCTCAGGCAGTGGATATAATCATCCAAACCTACATTATTTTCGTATTTATACCACCAAAATATCGTGTGCATCTGTGTTCTAACATAACTAATTTAGTCCATATTCACCAGATTTGGGTACGTGCATATCTACTATCTACGCACCGTGTATTTAATTTTGCTCATACAAAAAATACCTATGATTCATTATGATGATGTGTGTACTAGCCAGATGTCTGCGTGTAGATGCGCTTTTGTTGCGTGTTTTGGCATTAGCATATTTTTTCTAATGCATCACTTGTAACTTGTAATGATGTTTTAACAAAAAAACTTCCATTATCTCTTTTGTTAGTCTTCCTTTATTTTGTAAACTTACACTTCATTCCCGTATTATGACTTCGTAACCACTAACCAACTAACCATAATAACTTACTACAATAAAAAATATATATATACTACTAGGTTTGACTAATATGTTACATTACAAATTACTTTGGCTCATCGTTCCAGGTATTAACCTTTAATTTTAGGTTGAGCAATTCGTTGTGCGCTGCGAATATAAATTGCTAACATCTCATTTTTCTTTAAATTTATATAAGAAATAGACTTTTCAAAAAAACTACATGAAATGTGAGGCTGAAACATTTGTTGTACTAACAGTCTCACATATCCCCGGAATACGGAATCTCCTATACACATCTACTCGATAAATTTTAATCTTATTAAAAATTTAATAAAACTTCACGGTTGCGTCATCCAGCGCTCACTAAACTCATGTTGACAATGAATGAGTATCAAAATTCGGCAGTTACATTACTGTGATATAAAAATTGTGAGAGAGCACGTTTGTGAGTCACAAATTGTGACAGTTTAAAACTGCTGTACTTTGCAATATTTGTAAATAAATGACGGACGGTCAATTCAAACATGCAACATGTAGACTATAATAGTAAAATCATAACGTGACGCAGACTCTTGTTCTGCTCTCTAAAAATGTAGCTAATAATATATGTAGGTGTGTAGTGTGTACTAGTATGTATGCGATTGTATTCCACCGCAACCGGCGACCCTGAAGGACATGGAATCTCCATCTCATGTTCATCAAGCATTTATTCGAATAAAATAATACGCCGATAATATGAAAAGATAATCTTCAAATCTGTATAGCGTACCATGGAAACAATTCTACCAACATATTCACTATTTATTGCTGAGTTACGCGCCATTACGAATTAGGGATAGGAGGACAAGACTGTTATCAAGCAGAGCATGCCAGTTTAGTAACAAAGATTAAACTTGTAAATTGTATTTTTTGCTTTGCTTTTTATTACTGTGATTGCATCATGCATACTGTTCCATTGCCAAATAGCATTACCAAACTATTTCCGTTGTTATTATTCGCTTCTCTCACATAAAAAGTTTGGACGTAGTAAATGAGTTAAATGTAGTACTTGTAAATTTTGAATTTTGTTTTTGTTCTTACAGAGTATTTTCAAGAATAATTCCATTGTTTATTAGGCACAATATTAGTTCTTTCCCGTGTATTTACTCCCACTTAATAATTTTAAAATGGTTTTTCAATATAAAATTATCGCGTTACATCTCCGCAATTGGAGATCACATAACATTCAAAAATCCCAAACATGCCAACAGACAAGGTTAAGAAATATTTCCGTGGTTGCCGCACTGAATTTTTAATGATGATAAGCAACCAGACGAGTATTCTCCCTGGTAACATGATGGATCAAACTTAAAGTTGTTGTATTTCGCCTTCATAAAGATAAAGATGAATGTCATTTATTTTTAAACGCGCATATTACTAAATATAATTAATTGGTAGTATTTGGTAGTAGTTATACGTACAAACCAAATGCTCTATTCTGTAAATTTTCTTGAACGCAACTACAATAATTTCAGCATGTTTACTGGACTATTATATGTATTAGTATATTACACTTACTGAATGTTAAAATTTTCGGTTCCAGTTAATTTAACCGTTCCGCATACATGAAACTGTATACATGTATCTTACATATTTTATTGTGTGTACATTGTTTTTGTTGAGGTTTTTAATTAAACTTCAATGATGTGTATCGTGTTTATTCTTTCTTGATAAATATTTTATTTTGCACATCGACACAAATATTTCATCCACATATGAAACAAATGTTTGAAAGGAAAATTCTTTCATTGTTTTGCATGTAGACATGTTCTGTTGGCCAGCAAGACCATGGCTCAAATTAAAACAATTCTGAACTTAGGAATACTAAAAATTACAATTGTTTGCTTTTTTCTTTTCAAAAAATTGCTTTTTTTCAATTAATTGTAGTCTTGTAGTTGAAGATTCATCACGATAGCCTACTAGATATACAATAGTACATTTTAATTTTTATCAGTCTTGTTTTATTCCAAAAGTTTTTTTTAAATAGCGGTCGTCCGGTGACTAGTCCACGATAAGCAGACTCAACACAACGTATCGAAAATTTTTTTCGGAAAGACAAGATCACAAAAGCTTACATGTTGAAGCAATTGTAATGCGCTCTTTCATATATGACATTTTGCATGTATGCGTTATGCACATTTTAAGTATTAACGACCATTCAAAACTTGTCATTAAATGGAGATGTCACTTGGAGGCTGGTGTTGAGACTGAAGATCGAAAGGGTGTTCTGAAAATCAATGGACAAGCGAAAGATGCGTGTGTATACATTGGATCACCAACGTCATCAAATTGCCGAACATTAAATGTCTTCCATTACAATGGCGTCATGCATGCTAGTATGGAAAGTACTGTACCTGTTCACTAGTGCAGCATAAGTTTACAACATAACATTTTACAGGTTGCTGATGAAAAACTATGTTATACAATGAAATGTACAAATGAAACCGTACCTCCTGTCTTTTGATGGTAGAGAAACACATGGTCGCGTTGTCGTGTTTCGTGTTGTGTGTATACTTGTGTAGTAGTGGGAATGGAAATAATAGTTTTGTATGGTAGTATGCTCGGATTTTTTCAGGGTTTGTTTTGATTATTGTTTTTAAATGCATGTGCATATAGTATTGGAAGATCCGTGTGCGTCGTAAATATAATTAGAAATACTGAAGTAAAATTTGAAAACGAGCTTCTTTAGTGATTAATGATACGATTATATATTCACTAAAACTTGTTTACAACTGTCAACATTTTGTTTTGTCAGTTATCAGTATAGGCAGAGTTTGTTTTACTTTCTAGTGATCACACCTTGGCTTAAATTAATAGTTTTAAATTATTTTATAGTTATACTACGTTGCTCAAGAGTTCCATGTCTTATTCTGATAGTTACATTGAGTGAAATTGATACAAATTTTAAATGGATTACAGTTTTTCTTAACGATTGTTTATCGGTGTTGACATAGACTGAAAGATTGAAGAATTTTTTTTACGCCTTTCGTACATCTTGATAGCATTAGATTAGTTTCGTTAAATATATTTTAATATGGTAAGCCCAGTGGCTGAAGAAGGTGTGAGTCCTGAAGAGGAGGAAGTTGCCCCAGTCGTTACAAGTACGATAACGGCAGGTGCAGCAACTACAACTACTTCAACAAGTAGTCATTCTGGAAGTTTAAATACTGCATCTGGGGGAGGATCCTCTATAAACGGAGTTCCAAATGCTACAGCTCTGGAAACTGTTTTGGCCACTGCAGGCTACGACCATACCATTAAACTATGGCACATTCACACTGCGTTATGTGTTAAAACATTTCAGCATCCCGATTCGGTATGTCGCGTATCCTTTTTTCCATGTTCATACTTGATATAATGATGAGTAAGGAATACTAACATACAACATAACACTGGCTTTATAATGCTAAGTTTAAATCATGTGCGTTTTTCTCCAGCAAGTCAATAGTCTATGCATTACACCGGACCGGAGGCTAATTGCTGCATCCGGGTTTCAACATGTGCGTTTATATGATATTCATGGCACCACACAAAGTCCCACACTGAATTTTGAAGGCTTACAGAAAAATGTAACCGCTATAGGATTTAATAAGGATACACAATGGATGTACACTGGCGGGGAGGATTATAATGCTCGAATTTGGGACCTACGGTAGGACAAATAGACAAAAATATTTCATTCAGTGATATGGAACTTAAAAATTAATTTGCGTTCCTGTTTGTTCACAAAAATTGTTTGTGCTAATTATGCTTAACTATGAATTTGTTCAATAGGGTCAGTAATCCAACCTGCCAAAAATTGTTCCAAACACATTCGTCACAGATAACTTCAATTGCCCTGCATCCCAACAACGTAGAGTTAATAGTCGCAGATTATAGCGGTACTATTCATGTTTGGGACCTGCGTAATGACCGAACTGAGCAGCTGGTACTATACTTTAAATATTTAAATATTATCTAATAATATACAAGAGAGAAATGAAATCTTCAGTCGCTTGTGCTGATTTATTTTTTTAACCATGTATCATTCCAGATTCCTGATCAAACCTCGTCCGTACCTGTCCAACATGTTGCCATTGATCCTCTCGGCAAATTCCTTGCTGCAGTGAATAATAAAGGCGACTGCTATATTTGGGGTTTAGACGGTTAGAAATTTTAAATACTTCATAACTACTCATAATTACATAGTTATGTACACAATATTCAATTACTCAATATGTAACATAAAATACTATTTTATGTTGGAGCTAGATAGTGACGGAGATCATCTAAAACTAAATCCATTCCACAGAATGAAGGCACATAAACGTTACGCCCTAAAGTGCTGTTTCTCTCCAGACTCGTCGTAAGAACTTCATTATAAATAACTCATTTAGTCGTGATATGTTTCAAAATAATAACCAGCTGTATATTGATATTGTAACATCCTAACATGCTTTTCTTTATTTCCCTATCTTGCAGTCTTCTTGCCACCACGTCTGCCGATCAAACCTGCAAAGTTTGGAGAACATCAGACTTTTCCCTCGTGTCCGATTTGCATTGCTCAGGCCAAAGGTGGGTTTGGGATGCGGCGTTTACTGGAGATAGTCAATTTATTTTAACCGGTACGTTTACTAAATCTTAACAACGATTTGTATAGAGTGTAGCGAATACAACTTGATGGAATTCGTCATTTTCTGTATTTTGCGATACAATATCTTGGTTGAACTTTATTGATAGTATTAACAATATTTGTTTATTTCATTTTTGTAGCATCCTCAGACAATCTTGCTCGGCTTTGGTCAGTAGAGTCTTGTCAGTCGAAAAGGGAGTACAACGGCCATCAGAAACCAGTAACTTGTGTTGCGTATCGAGATCCAAGTATATAAATTGTTGTCATATTTCATACTAATTGATATATCTCATGTAGTTTTAAATAAATTACCGAAATATTTCGTTTTTAAACGGGTAAATATTTATTCCAATTGTATTACATTATCCATTTTTAACAATTAGCTACAGCTGGCCAATTACCTACATTGGCACGAAATATAGCGTGCTCGGGGTGGTTATAATAATAAATCGTAGTTGAAATAGAATGAGCCTGAGGGGGGCCTAGGGATTTAAAATACTAATAGTAAGTCGAAAATTGCAAAATATTTTCTTGAGACCCGAAAAAGCATGAAATGCTCAACAGTATCAATATGCTCACATTTTTATCGTAATACAAATTACGTCTTTGTCACGTTTTTTCCAAGACCCTTATACTGGAAATCAAGAAACTTTTCCAAGCACCATTTTTTTTATTTTCAAACATAAGTATACAATTCATACCGCGCCTTTTGGGCAATAAATTTCAAAACCCCTTCGCTTCCGCCTAGCCTGTAGGCATTACAATGAGCTACTGTAACAAATATGATATCATGTATCGGCACGTATCACACATGTATTATTATTGCGAGACATTGACAATATTTGCAGATAATATCGCAATATAAAATACAAAATACTCGCTAATATCCTTCAAACAGAGATAAGCCATGTTTGATAAACAGAGATAAACTATGTTTGGTCGTAGCCTTCAAATGATGGGTTATTTGCTTAGCAAACTATTATTGGAAATATTTAGTTTTTCAAAATGAAACCTATAACAATATCTATTGAATATACATTTTGTAGCAAATTTTTTATTAGGATGGACTAGCGCTACTGTGGTATTCGTATTTCCACGTATGCAAAAATCTCTTGTACAAAAGGATTACTAATAGAGGTTTATGAACTGGTGACTGCTTTATAATAAAAGCTAATGAATTTATTAAAATATTATGTGGTACAATTCGTTTTTAAGGTAAGTAAAGCGTTGAATGGAAAAGACACCCGTGTAGGATCAGGAGGTGAGGAAATCAGTTAAGTTTTCATTTTTCATCAAATTTTCCGTGTCTTCCTACTCCAGAAACAAATTGGGAAGCACCTTTTACTGATTCCTGGAATACGTCATGTCATAACAGAATTCATTACGCCGGAAAGTTAGGAGGGTTATAAATTGATATACAGCTTTTAATTAAACATCTGTAGGCAAATTTTATAACGTAAATATTTCATTTTACCTTTTGAAGAACCTTCAGTCCTTCCTTCATTTCCCTTTCAATGCTTTTTTCAAAATTTTGTGAGGAAAACATTGCGTGATAAGCATTCAATCTATCCATGTTCATACATTCCTGAGGAAATTCCGAAATTTCCTGAGCTAGCTTTACCTATACAAATTATAAAAAGTGCAAAACAATTGCGTACTATCTGGTATGCTTTGAATCAATAAAATATCAATAAAAATCAGGTCCATGGCTCTGCTTAAGCCAATTAAATGAGGTAATCGAATGGTCCCGCCATCAATAAGTGGCACACCTTTTATATTGAACAAATATTAAAAATGCGAAATCATGGTGTAAATCTTAATAGAAAGCTTAGATAATTTTTTACCGAAGCGACGACAAAAAATTCCGAACGTGCTTGTCTCTTCAACAACCCTAAGATCGCACATCAAGGCAATTTCCATCCCACCAGCTACAGCATAGCCAGACACCGCTGCAATAACTGGTTTGGAAAATATCCTTCGAGAAGGACCCTAGATAGTTGCAGTAAGTAATGACTCCACAACCTCTTACTCTTCATTTTAACCCTAATTTGATAAGTATATGTATTGATTTATTTTTTTTACCATTGGACCGACACCTTCAGTATTTACGGGGTTCCAAAACGTGGACGCGGCAGTATCAAAGTTTGCAGGAAACTCTGAAATCTCTTTCAGGTCTACACCTGCAGAGAAGTTTCCGCCCTTTCCGTAAAGTACAGCCGCTGTAGATGAGCTGTCGTTTTCAAACGCTGTAATGGCATTCTGAAGCTCTCGCGCAGTGGCCATGTTAACACAGTTGCGCTTTTCAGGTCGATTAATTCCTATTGTTGTAATGTTTTCTACTCGGTCAACGAGAATATTTTTGTATTGAGATTGCGAACCTATAAAGTCATTTAAGCCGTCATTGTACGATTACTTTTAGTAAGACAACGGTATTACATGTAACGATGTAATTAACTCAGAAAATAATAAATGTATTACTAGCCTTTTCCTACCTTCTGGGGAAGATAAATTGTGGCTGGTGCTAATATATTTTGGCAACATTTTCTGAGCTTGCGGCCATTTCGTTGAGCTACAAGGAAAGGTTACCTTTCCAAGCAGATGTATATTTCGGATCATATTTAGTCAATTTTCAAACTTTAACCTACAAGAAAAATCAGTTTTTTTTTATTTTCCTGCCGCAGTAGTTCACCATGTACCTTGGAGGGCAATCCAAATGATTGGAATTGTTACGGTAATATTAGTGATGGTATATTCTATGTGTTTACTTCCGGGTTTACAAAGCCACACCGCTATATTGCCTTTAATGAGCTGTGATAAAAATTAAAGCGAAGTGAGTGATCAATACGAAAATGATTGCCTTCATTTCAACAATGTGATTTTTTACTTTAGCTTTATTAATGTTGGAACACTTACCTCAGAGTGACGAACGAAGTATGAAAAGATTTATGTGAGTACGTAACTGAACAACAACTTGACGGACAGCTCATATAAAATTTACAGATAACCCACTTCCCTTCTATATTTCTGGTACTCTACCCGGGGCAAGTAATGTCATTATCATGGACAGAATGTCAACTACCATACCACTGTCATTGCCTATAAAACACGTGGTAGTAAATGTTCATAAGTTGGGTGTAAGTTATATATTATAACGTGTGGGTAAGCCTACGACAAGGAATATTTTGTGGATCGATGCTTACACATATGAGGACACATACGCAACACCTAATTTAGCCTTATTTCCATTATTCCTATAACCTTACTCATCGCATCATCTGTATCATATCTACTGCTTTTTGCTGAATGTGATAAGGATATTATGGAGAAAATATGATAGGGGCAATAAGAAGCTCGTCACTATAATACCGTTGTTTAAGACAATGCACGAATATATTGAATAGAGTATTTCTATCTAGAGGTAGACGCTAGAGTGTTTTCTCATAGAGTAGACAAGGCTATAATATTCCTCAAGTTTTGTAAGATCTCTTAGCTGACGCAGGATATAAATGACATGGAATACCCTATTTTTACGTATTTATACTATACGAAGTTATTTCTATATGGTTAGTTTATCTTAATGTCAATTAATCCACGAACCAAAACCTTGTACTATACATTGAGCATATGCAACCATATCAGTTGCAATGTGGAATTTGGATGAGCCAAGCAATGCTTGCCAAAAAGACGCCAATATCATCAAAAAACTATTTCACCAGAATGACTTTCTCATTCAGCCAGAGTTCTAGTTCAAACCAATTCATATGACACACCCACTAAAGAACTGTGGAATGCATCTCCACTATATAAATAGTATTAGCACAACTATGCAATGTGTCAATTTTGTGATCTGTGCGAGTGCAAATGCTAGTTAAATACACACGTTGCATCTTGCATCAATACTATTATTACATGCATGTAGTTTAGAATTGCGCAAACCGAAATTGGTTCAATAGAAAAAATCCAACTTTATCTTTATAAATTCATTATTGTTGATGCAATTAGTTTTAATCAGTAATATTCAATCTATGCTTGTACTTGAACTGACTTGCTTCATGTTTATGAAACTTAATGACTTTGTTTCAAGGTCCGTAGTAAAAATACAAATACTGAAAGAATGCCACAAAGAATACTTCAGTGTGGTGTCGACGCTACTAGTGGGATGTGTCTTTATTACGTAAATGTGTGGAGTCAGAACACTTGGTTCGGTGCACCATTTTATCCATTCGTCCAACGTAGTACATACAGTTTTTCTACCCATGAAAGCGGTGAATTGATTAAATTATAATCATACTAGATTCCCGTGGTGGGAATTCGAAATTCCCACAATCCTAGGTAATATAGCTACTGAAACACAAAAGTAAAAGACTTCGGAGAACCACGTACAGAACCCATTTTTGTTTTCAGAAAAGTTACACACTCATATACGTATTGTTACCCGAAAAATACTTCATGCATTTGTGGTTTATCTCTTTTTGTCTAAGAATTTACCCTTGAAAGATGTCCTGCAAAAACCATATTCGTTTTTATAACAGCTAAGGTCAAAATCCATTGACATTCCGAAAGAATTCCAACTCCTGCATGTCGCCCCACGTTTCCCCCATTTTTACCTTTGAGAAGATCTATATTATACTTTATAGCTATTTTCAAACATGATCGAGATACAGCTTATTGCTATCAATTTTCGAAAATGATTCAAAACATCGACTTCATTCATGAGTTATTGCGTATTCGGACGACCAAACAAAACGTTCTTCCAGTCCCAAAAAAGTGTCGGAGGTTGCGTATAGCTTGTAGCCTGTAGAAAGATTAAAGGTGAAAAGGTGTTTTCAACAGGAGGTACAGGATGAGAATACCCTGGCTGGTGTTACAATTGTTCGCCAGTTGGTAGATAACGGCGGTATAACGGCCAATAAGCTGCATCAAGCATACTTTGGGAAGCAGCGACGGTGCTGACACATATCAATTTTGTATGTGTTATGACAGGCGACCAACAACTTTACAACCTTGTATTAAGTGTTAAGTGTTAAAAGTGTTAATCATATATATAGAAGCACTTTTGCATTTTTAATTTTTCGAGAAAGTTAGTCGTTTTGGAGTTATAGCGTAATTAAAAATTAACTAATTAACGCTATATCTTAATTATAGTTGACATTTTGTATATATTGTAAATTGCAAAAGTGTTTTAAAATGCAAGACAAATACATTTGCAATTTAAAATAATCATAAAAAAATATTTATTCTCCAGATATTCCCGCAATATAAAGGTAATTAATTAAAATAATTGAATATTTCGAAAACTGTTAAACCTAGAGAGCTGAAATTTTGATATGCATAGGATTAGGATGTTTTGAATCTACTGTGAAAGTTTTGTGGAAATCGGTCCAGCAGTTAAAAAGTAGTTGAATAGACAGACACACCTACACACACACCCACACACTTACAGAATAAGACATTTATATATTAAAGGATGACTAGAGTTGCTTTACAATTCTTTTTGTCTGTATCCGGTTTATTTTTTAATCACGTCTTAAGGAGCGTCAAAACGCAAGATTTTGGACGTGGCATTTTAAAAATTTAATTATTTAAATAAATTATTTTGCACCACAACACAACTATAGAAGAAAAACTGATTGGAAACTCGGAATTGTTTAGTGGAAAAATTAAATGAAAAATTTATTGTCCAGCTTTCGAATGGAATCTCTACTTTTCTTCAGGATAAAAAATAAAATAAGATATGGGTAAAACGAAAGTGACGTGGCATTTACAATTATATTTTCCGTTACATATGAAGGGATTTGAGCTTTAGTTTATGTATGGTACAACCTAATGTATGGTGCTAGGGAATTTTATGAAGGGCCGCATTACCATTGTGACACAGACCAGAATATTAAAAAAACAAAACTGGCATTTAAACACATATGAACATTGTGCTGATTCCGTGATTTCTTATCGTTTTACAAATGTGCCTCATTAAAAAACGAACAATACCATCATACTATGCTATTTTCACACTTATTTACATAAATCAGCTAAACAAGGTGCTTAAAAATCCAAAAAAGGTTTTTAGGTGTTTAAACCTCAAAATAGGTGAAAATAAGAAAAAAAGGTGGCTTCCATAACGCTTAAACATCATGAAACATCAACATAATAAACATGAGTTCCAAAGCAAGAACTTACAGAATAGATTTTTACCTTATATTTGAATGTATAATCATTACATAAAATACGAAACAAAAGCATGAATATTTGAGGCACGGGTTTACTCAGAGAAACTTTTCAACGGAAATACATTTATGTAACAAAAATGGATACGTGTCTTTAATGGGTAAATTTGAAGGGATAATTGAAACCTGCAAACGCATCGTGAATTATTTAACATTTATGGCATGCGACAGCGAAAAGGTTGTAATAACCTTACCTTCCTAACGAGTATCACTGAAAAGCATTATGTTTTGTGACAAAAAGGAAATACTTTTGTAAAAAGCAACTTATTTACATAGAAAGGTACGAAACTAGAGATAAAATCAGTAAATTGTAACATGCAAAACACTATTAATAGTTTGTTGTAGAGTGTTTAATTTGCATAGCTTCTGCAGGATGCCATGAAGTAGCATTCAACACATGTGGGAGGGATTGTGACATTTATTTCCGACTAGGAACTAATCAAACAGGCAAGAATAAATTATCCAGATAAGAAGCGTATTTATATACGTGTTTTCGATTTCATTAACTACCAATAGCGTTGTAAATGCTTGAAGAGATATTCAGTGTTTTTGTTCTTGTGACTGTGTCTTTGTATGTCTGTTTCTGTGGGTGCACTTTCTACAGACGCTCTTGACACTACTGTTGAAGTGCTGAAGACCTACAACTCTATCGATGATGTTGTCGTTTTTAACGGAACCCATCAAAAGTCTTTTTACAGCAGTAAATATAATTTTAATGCTAATAAATACAAAACAATTTTTGGATTGTTAAAGTTAACAGCATGTGAAATGCGTACTATTAGTGTAAATGAAACCTTAGCTTATTTTTTTTACAAAGGAATGAGCTTATTTACACTACCATGGGGGAAGGATGAAGGCTTGTTTGAAAAGGGTACAGAATATAGAAACTTTATTCCATGATTGTTCACTTGTAAAAATTAGTTAATGCAACATTCACACAAACATCATTTACTAAATAGGTCCACACAGCGTATATAATTTGAATTTATCGTCTTCTTTGGACGCTCTCGCCAGTTACATTTTGGAACTTTTACACCCTTCTGGGTTTTATTTTACAAACATGCAACAGGGATAGGGGAGTTTAACAATTTAACGTGACCGTCTATGAAAAAATGGAACCCACAACATAATACTACCACAGTTGTTTAGAGATTAAAGGATTATTGATTATACATAAATGAAAGTAATATAAGCAAAGTTTGTCTCAAGTAGGGCAACTTTGTAAACCAACTTGTTTGTGATACAATAAATGCATGTCCGCGTCAGTCAAGTGCGTTTTTAAAAGTACATATTATACCAAAGTACTTTTACTGCACCGGGATATAAATATTTTAAACTATTACTTTAACTTTGAGCGTTCCAGGTCGAAATTTTGAAGTCCGCCGCTGTCTATTTGTGTAGGTACGCGTCAAAATTAAATGATATGATAATGCTAATATTAGACTTGAAATTTTTCTAAAAATATAATTTCCGGACAAACATTAATTAACTAAAGGATATTACGTCAATCAAATTGTATATTATTTAGCACCCATATTATTGCCCGCGTCTGTGATTGTGCTCATAACTTCTCGTCGTTCTTAATTTTTGTGCTAAATAAAAATATTGAAATACCAAGAAATTACTTTTAGTTACTGTTTCATTATTATTTCGAAACCATCCTATTGTATAGTAGAATGTGCTTATTAATATCATAGCACACCTTAAGCGTTAACTGCGATTAATTGTTCATTGTTAATACAATAATTATAAAATAAGTATACTTTAAATTTCACACTACACTACATATTACATAAGTATTTATGTATACATGTAAAACATGTATGATGTATGATTATGTTTACTATACTTAAGAATTTTAGCCAAGAACCTTTTTTCTACGTTCATGCTACAAACTTCAGGTTTCTTATGTGAACGTTCCATGTTACTTGAAAGCTTTTAGAATGCCCCTATTTTTTTTAAATTTTACCTATTTTTAGGTTTAAGCACCTAAAACATAGTTTTGCATTTTTAAGCACCTTTTTAGCTGATTTATACAAATAAGTAGGACAATTTTAACAAATTTAATGGTAGTACCATATATTAACTTATATATAGAAATATCAAATTATTTTACTCTTTATAATTATCAATTTACATCTTTGACCGACGCGGAGAGCATTAGAAGAGCTCAACAATTATTAATTATTTATAAAAGAGTCAGTCATTAACGAAACTGTCCCGAAGATGGAACGAAAATGTGGTAGCGAATGTAGGACTTGCTCATACAGCTATTTTTCTATTTTTTGCTAAAATATTATCCCGGAACATTTGCTGATTCATTTAAACGAATATTTTAAATCAAAAATGTTTATAAAAGCGCAACTTTCCGTTGAACCACATATTTAATCATCAAAATGATTTTCAAAAGAACGTTATTAGTAACTATTTTAAACCCTTTTATGAACCTACTTTGGTTTTTGGAACCTTTTAAACACCTATTTTGATTATAAGAACCTTTTTAAGCCCCTATTTTGATTATAAGAACTTTTAAGAACATATTTTAATGGTTTTAAGAGCATAAATACATACCCATTTTGCCAGTTTTAAGAACATGAAATTCCTAAGTATAATGGTTACGCTTGACCGTAATTTGTGTACAATTCATCTTAACAGTTTTCCATCATCTTCTCCTATTCATTGAGCTTTGTAATATTGTCATTGTCACACAACCAACAACGATTGCATCACTTTTAAACAATAGAAAACCACCCGTATCTTCAATGTAAACCTTGCAACGGGTTATTATTTCTGTTCATCGGAATTTAATTCTCAAGTTATTTGTTTGATAGCGATACAGGCATTCTTAAAACGATTGCTTCAGCAGTTGCTCAATATAATATAGAGAAGATCGCAATCTAAAATGGGTAGTCTTACAATCGTCCCGCACTAGAAATTTATACATTCGTTTATAGAAAAAGAAGTAAAACTGTTACCTGTCATGATGCCAACTTTAGTTATTATTTATTGCCTTAAATACAACTCATTACTAGACTTAAGAATTATATGCAGCGAAAACAACGAAATATTTATGCAATTATGCACTAAAAACAGAAAAATATGCAGCTAAATATGCAGTTAAAAACAGCTTATATGCAACAAATTACAATTTCATTAACTTAAATAAATTATATTTGGTAACAATAATTGAAAAGTTAATCAGATGATCAAATATTTACTCATTTACACGGCGATTCATGTCATACTGACAAATTAGAAACATTTCTTGATTCTGTATGATGAACCGTCTTCTATTATCCAAAAGTATCAATTTCTCCATCCTAAAACTACGTTTCAGCTCAAATGAAGTAAAGAGGCAGTAGACAGTATTTCAATGCTAAAATTACGGGAGGTGCTATCTTTGTATTTTCGTGTGTTCCATTCAGAACATCATTTACAGCAAAACTACTCTTAATGTTCAGATTTCTTTTCTTTTGTTTTTAGATTTACTATCCTCTAGGCAACGTAGGGTCGAGTTTATCATATCTACAACATCGGTTAGCGGCAAATTTCTGGTTTCGAACT